>OMNO01043735.1:3619-18429 GCA_900303215.1 Trachyrincus scabrus
TCAGAGGTCAGTCACAGGCAGTTACAGAGCAGACAGGGAAGTGGGGGACAGTGTGATTATCTCACCATGGCTCCCCTGTAGTAGGCTGTAGTGATGGTCTTAAAACGCTCCTGTCCTGCCGTGTCCCTATCACACACACGCACACACACGCACGCACACGCACACACACACACACACACACAAATCAAGAAAATAAAAACATTAACATTAGCATTAACTGATATATATTATCAAAAATGAATGCTCTCAATAACATTCAAGTTCATGTTCATTCATGTTCACTTAAACAAAGCATATGAGGGTGGACTGTACACGTCATATAACACTTGTATGACACATAAAGACGGACAACATGGCCGACAAATGCCATGCAGACTGGCACAATAAACCCTGTCTTCAGACAGCAACAAGGAGAAACACCTTTCCTCTCAGGAAAGGAGAACACAATAACTCTAACTATAATAACTGTATTATATACACAGTTCCTCTTAAAAGCCACGATGTAAACCAGGGGATTAAACCAGGTGTCACTCCTGCCACTTACCAGACTTGTAGTTTCACTTTCTTTCCGTCAACATCAATGGTTTTCACCTTGAAATCAATTCCTGGAAAAGGCAGGGTGAAGGGAGTGAGAGCAAGAGAGTGGTGTAAATGAGGAAAGAGGACACACATACACACACACACACACACACACACACACACACACACACACACACACACAAATATAGGTCACGCATAGCATCACATTTAGGACACACTAATGATCCAAGAAGCAATGAGCAGAGAACACAATCGATGTCCATCGCCATTTTCATGGGTTTTTGTGGACTATGCACTGTGTCTATTGTCTATTATCGTTCTGTTTAAGGTAGACACAGATAGTGGGGCAGACTACCAGGGGCTGTGGGTGTGTTGCTGTCTGGGCGTCCTGTTGGACGGGCTGACAGAGAGGGGCAGAGGAGGGGGTTAGGGTTAGCCTCTGCAAACGGTGCATGCCAGACAGAGACGCGAGCATTCTTTTGGGGAATAGAGAGATTGTACAGCGAGATTGGAATGACGGCACACGTCAGAGAATAGCCATCTTGAAAGAGAGGGAAAGAGACGAAGATAACAAGGGGGGGATAGGCCTACTGTATAATAGGCTGCCATTTACATTAAAGTTTGAGAGATACTTGTTGTAAACCTATTGGAATTAAAAACAGACCAGTTGGAACACGAAAGCAGGGGAGCATATGCCGTGAGAAAGTAGAGCCAACTGAATAGGCCCTAACTACCATAAACGGTCCGTTCGTGAAGTAAGAAAACTGGAATGTCACAGAGAAAATGATGTCACCACCAAAGTCGCGAAAGTTTAAATCCATCGATAATACTTGGTCAGTGATCGGCATGGTCAACACACAGCAACACAACGTTACGTACCAATAGTGGATATGTATGTAGAGTTGAAGTTGTCCTCGGCAAAACGAATAATCAGACACGTTTTTCCCACTCCACTGTCACCAATAAGCAATAGTTTGAAAAGGAAATCATACTTTTTTGCCATGGTTTCAGATGTTATTTAAAGTTCAAATTGAATCGGTAAAAGTAGATTATTGTCTCTTCTGAAATGTCCTTTTCATAGGCGCCAGCGGTTTATCCTTAAAGCGCAGATCATCCAAATTGTACGCAACGTTTATCTTGATGCAAATTAGCCTACGAGGTCGTTCTATCGTTTTGTATGATTTCTTGCCTCTGGAAAACTGTCACCGGTAAATTCCGATCACTAACTCGAAAGTTTCTCTATTTCGCCCACCCACTGAATACAAACGGTCCCACGGTTATGAACAATGGTCAAATCTATTTGAATCGTATAATCCAATCATTTAATGGTCCATATTAGTAATTTACCACACCAGAGAAAAAACTCGGGGGTAGCTTATAGTTTTTTCTCCCTGAAAACTCTCAGCTCGGTTCTCCTGAATGACTACGTGGGAGGGAGGGTTCAATTGCGCCGAGATTCAAATCCGGTTCCAAAAATAAACGCTAGATGGCGCTTTGGGCTCAAGTGTGAAACCATTATAATGAAATAATGACAATTAACCAACAAAATAATTAATGTCTGATTACTACTTTGCTTAACCCTCTGTTTTATTGTCTCAAACAATATTTGCATGTAGGCCTATGGCTATAATTAGACTTTTTTGCGACCTCCCTCTCATGGTTATTTTTCTTTATTTTTTCACTCAGTGTGGAAATGTTAAATAAATACATGCACGTACTGTATCGTAGTAAGACCTATATATTAATTTAATTAAACCACTAATTGTAAATGAACGGGTTTATACAACGGATAGTGTATTGACCTCACAAATATGGAATCGTAGGTTGACCTCAGAGTACTTTTATTTCCGGGGTATTCTGGCACCACCGTTCCATTCCAGAATAGCTTCCGGTGCATCGCATGTTCCTGTCTTTCCGCACGGATTTCTAACCTGACAATATGCCAGTAAGTCAGTGCGCATTTTATATAAACTTTCAAATTGTGCGTGTTCGTGCGGTGACGGTTAACTGCTAAAATGACTTAGTATTTTTGGTCGAGTTTAAGACGTTTACTAAAGTGTTTAAGCGCACACGTCGGCTGGAAATATTGCCACAATAATGGCGAAGCACGTGTACAACAAAGAGTGCTATGGCGCTAAGTGGAAATACATAGCTAGCTATTTGAGATATTCGTAATTAATTGATGCATTACGTTTTTGTTTGTTTCAATTGTTAATCATCTTCTGTAATGTATATCGCATATCGGCCTTTTCTGGTGGTTATCAGTTGACGTTTGTCATTTTTCTTTCCTTTACAGCTCGCACGGGATTTACTGCATCCGACCCCGGAGGAGCAAAAGAGGACACATAAGAAAAAGCGTCTTGTACAAAGTCCAAATTCATATTTCATGGATGTAAAATGCCCAGGTAACGCTAGTGAATACGTCGATTACAGTATAGTCGTAAAACGACTTTTTATTTTGCCTTTATGTGTTGCCCTGTCATTGTTTAATTGGTGATTGTGGTGTCAACTAAGGCATACAGCAAACTCTTGTGGCTGTCAGCTGTAACGTGTGTCTCAAATGATTCATTTTACTAGACTAGCTGCAAGAACACACCAGTTCAGATCTACAACTTAATGTTCGATATTGTTTTAACGTCCTCACCGTATAGCATTAATGGTCGTAAAGTAGCGATACCTACTGCGTAATGCGATGATCAGTTTATCAGTTTGCTTCCAGTGCTTTCCTACCAGTGTTTGGATTACGATTTGATTGTGTGTATTTCTTGTTTTGCAGGATGCTACAAAATCACCACAGTTTTTAGCCATGCGCAGACGGTCGTCCTCTGTGTGGGCTGCTCCACAGTCCTCTGCCAGCCAACAGGAGGGAAGGCTCGCCTCACAGAAGGTGAACACCCGTCGTACTCAGCTCCTTACAACTACTTAGGTTGTAAATACAACATGAACTAAACAGACTTGGGAGTGCCTTAATCTTTAAAAACCGTGTTATCACGTCTATGTGCACATTTATTACGTTGCTTGCGTGCCACAGTGATGATAGCTGATGACAATAATATCGATATCGTGCCTTTGTGTTGCCCTTTCATTGTTCCCTAGTGAAAGGGGTGTCAGAAAAGGCACACATTGACTCTTGTAGTTGTCTTGAGAAATGGGTAATCTCTAAGCCTTTCTCAAAGATTAACTGCAAGAACATTTTTAGTTTTTGTTTGTTAAATCTGGATAGGTTGTAGTTGTTGTTTTTCTTCACATTCTGTCTGATACTTTTCAAGCATAGTCTATAAACGCCATGCTTTCAACAAGAAACTGTTCATGTCAACATAGATTGTTTTTACTGTCACTGTTCCACTGATACCGTGGCAACCTTTGTCACGTGACTTACTGTTTGCCTTACTAAGCACAACCCTTGGAATTTAAACCCTGCCTGAAAGCAATTTCATACTTGAAAGGAATGTTTTGCAATGGCTCTTCCTTGTGTGTCCTTTTATTCAGCCCTTCATCAGTGTTTTATCAGCAAGTGCTGTCAGTGTATTTGGTGAGCAGTCCTCCAACAACAATGTTTTTTAAGTTGTTGTAGGGGTGGGTATGAGATGAGTAATCAAGGGCTGGTTTTGTGTCCACCCACGTTTGACTCTTTCCTCCTCTGAATCCAGCAGTAACCATTCATACCCATTGGGTGGCATTGTTGATCTACTGAGCTGAGTAAATATTGGTCAAAAAGAATACGTAACTTTAACGTTATTAATATGGCATATTCAAATATGGCATTCAGCAACTAGTTTTTGATCTGTTGGGCTCCATTAGTTGAATTCCCATCCCTGACTGAGGTACGCTGTATTCTGTCTAGGTGTTGTTCTCCAGTTTAATCCCATCTCCTTTCTCTCCTGTAGGATGCTCTTTCAGACGAAAACAGCACTAGTGTACCAGCGGCCACCATGCTGGGAGACTGGTACCAGACACTTGATAAGCAACACTGCCCAGAACAGACGGAACAAGAGTACACGAAGGGAGAAAACCGGCCAGTAAACGAAGGCGGAGAACATTGAATCTGAATGATGATGGCGTTCTCTCTCCAGTATGTACAAAGGAAACTTTGGCCTAGTAAGGATTCAGCCTACACCCGTTGGCCCGTTTACCTCCATGTCTCTAAATAAAGTTAGTTTCTTTTGTTTTCCTTAATCTTGTTCTTCATTTAATATTTTTGCCACAAGTTTCTTGCATGTCTTAAATATGGATTCATAAGCTTGGATTACATTTTTTTTGTCATCAAATGAAGATGGTTGGAAACATGGTTGTTGTGGGACCAACTGCTAAATGCTTTACTGGAGGTCGACCCAGTTCTGAGCAGCATAGCAGGTTGTATGGCCAACACTGCGGTTTGTACCCCCGGGTTCCATGCTTAGCTACATTGCTTACCTTTTCTAACGACCGTGGACATTAGTTTAAAACAAGCACTTCCTTTTTATTTGAGGCAGCGGTTGTGATTGTTAGCGTGTGGTTCTCCTTCTGTCTGAATAGGAGCCTTTTGTGCTTTTGCTGTCCGGTCCACTGAATATAAAACATCAGTGGCTTAAATTATGTCATAGTAATTTGCAGGTATTTTTAAGGTCCGTGTGTCTGTACACTCGCCTGTGCCGCTTGGGGTTGTGGGTAAGTAGATCATTGGGACATTTTGCATGTGGGATAACAATGAGTCGTACACTAAAAGAACATTAGCGACATCCAATCCTGCCCTTGATTGCACAAAACGGGTTGCTATGGCAACATTTTTATGTTTCCCCTCCCTTGTGTGATGAGGGATTAAAAACGCTTGCACCAAAATAAAGCCATAACAAAAGGAAACTACTCTCATGTCTTTCTTTGGATGAAATGAGAACCGAGTGTGTTGGGTCTTTGTGTGCTTAAGGCTGCTGCCAGAAGTGTACTTGCTCATAACTAAAGATGCTGTAATTGCAAAAACCAGGATGAGCTGAAGATCCCGGCGTCTTGAGAAGAGGCCCGTTGGTAACACGGGACGCCAGTGACAGACATGACCCAAATGGTTGGCTGGGTTGCACGTCCATCTCACTTGTGTTTGTACACGGTGGGAGTCTTAACCTGTCGCAGCTTAGCTGACCGTGTCACCATGACGACGGAAGTGGTCATGGTGGGTGACGTCACTTGAGTATAGTTATGTTAACGGGGCAGGCGGGGACCAATGTGTTCTCAGAGACGCCTCTGGCCTGTAGAACTGAATCACAAAGTATGTACGATGGTCGGTGTTCATATTGAAAACATTGCTACTTGATCACCTATATTGGTAGAGCATGGCATTACACACAGGGTTAATGCAGGGTTCCATTCCCATGGGGGCCAGCGATGCTAAGAATTTATGCACTCACTATGCTTTGGTTAAAACCGTCCACAAAATGCCATATTATATCATATGTTACCATGCACTTCTCATTACATACCTAATGTCCAATGTATCTGGCGGTCAAGATTTACATATCTGGTGGTCATGATATTATGTCTACACTTAATGCCTGAGGCAATGTAGGCTGAGCTAGTTTACAGCATTTGCATGCTGCACAATAACATGCCACACTCAATGACACATGACAACATTACATCATCGAAAATGGGCCGTGTGTTGTGGGTCGGTCCACTGCCTTACCATATAAGGTATGGTAGTGGTGTCTGTGTGTGTGTGTGTGTGTGTGTGTGTGTGTGTGTGTGCATATGGTAAGGCAGTGGAACGCCGGCAGGTAGAGGGGCAGCAAAGCAGAGCCGAGACCGGTGGTGGCAGCCAGAGGACGGCCAGAGGAGAGTGGAGTCAGACAGGAGCATGGGGAGCAGCTGGAGAACAGACTCTTCCTGACCCCACAACATACACCTGCACAGGGATGGGGGGAGACAGCTGTGCTGTGTTTTCATACAGAGGTGTCCCACACCAGTGCACATTAAAATAAAAAGGAACACAAAACACGTGTTACCAGTGTGGAGGTCACAGTGCAGGCTGCAGACCGCGACGCTTCAAACGCAGACTGCAGGACACCGAGCTGAAGGTAGGGGGCGCTCAAGCCCTGCATCAGGGACACTGCTACACAGCTTCTGTACGGCCAGCTCATTTATGACCAATAGACGACAGAACTAATTATGAAGAGTAGTGTCAAGTATATTTATATATTTATATCACCACACTTTTATTGCAGTGGAAAATCAATACTTGCTAAATTTTAAATGAGCTGAAATGCTAATTTATGTTAACTAATCTAATGATTGGGGAGGGTTTGGATGCCTTCCAGTAGTAATTAATGCACAGTAGGACCAAAAGGATAATTGTTAAAGATGATAAATAGAATCATGAATGATGAGCTAATGGAAGTTGTCAGTTGTATGTGTATGCTAACGAGTTTTCTAGTTTATGTTGAATGATTGTATTTGAAAGAGTCAGGGATGACCTGTGTTGTTAATGTTGGTAATGTTGGTAGGATGCCTGGGGATTCAACAACAACGTGGAAACAAGACAAAGCGGTACAGACATCCAGACATATCCATTTATCCAGCCACCCATGTATTCAGAATTCTGAATAGATTGCTGACCCTATCTTAATCTGAAAAAAAAATACAAATACTGTCCCAGAATGCTTTGCCAGAGCAGTGTCTGGATCTACCTTCTCCATGAAACAGCCCACTGACCCGACTGGCCCGAGGGGGACAGCCAGAGAGACAGTATCTGCGGGTGATGATATTGGTGTGTGTGTGTGTGTGTGTGTGTTGTGTCTAACTGCTCAGCTGTCCCAGGTTGTCATGATAACACAGAGCCCCGACTCACCCAGGGGAAGACGGCCTGACACCAACAAAAAAAGAAAGGGGGGGAAAGTTCACGTACACACACTTGCCGCACAAACACAGAAACGCAGACGCAGACGCAGACACGCACAATTAAATGAATAATTTGATTACCTAGATGGCCCATTTGTCGAGGATGGACCAATCACAGGTCACCACTAGCCGTCGCGGACCAATTTACAGACCTGCTGATGAGCAGTGTCTGGTTCATCACACGTGGCGTCTCCACGGCAACCACCTCTAACAGGGCACTCCGTGGTCACCCACGGCGACGAGGCCCTGTCCGAAATGCACATGAGCACGTAACATCTCTGGAACAAGATAAATGTTATTGCAGCCACATCGTTTCTATTTAGTAATTTTGCAGATATTTTCATCCGAAGGGTGATTATTTGTATACATGTCATTAATGAGCAGGTAGGGCTTAGGCATCTTGCTCAAGGATGCCTACAAGATGAGGAGTACGAACCCAGGACCTTTCGGCTGGGAGTCAAACACCGAAACCACAACCCTGCCCAACTAGACTATCCTGCCATGTTATTCAATTTCACATTACAGCAAGAGATATCGGGCGCTTTTTGTGGGTTTGCCTTGCTTCAATTGCATTACACACACAAACATCAGTATAACATCGGTCCATGCACACATGCACGTGTGGACACGGACTGACTAGTCGTTCTGTAGTGTGCAGTGAGAGTCAGGGGAGGACCTGGTGGAGGACTAAGCTGGAACCAGTGAAACCCACCCATGGTAGTTGAGGTTATAGCAGGAATCAGGGTTAAAAGACAGAGCATCTGTTTACCACAGCTTCTAGGCAGGGGCACCATGTGATTGGCCAGTTTCCTCCCTGGCAGCTTACATTACACAGGTATGACATCACGGTGTTATCCAAATATGCATGGACCAACACCATAACTGTGACAATTGTTTTTTTTCAAAGTCCCAATGAGTGGGTTGTTCGGGTGGTTGCCTGTGTGTGTGTGTGTGTGTATGTGTGTGTGGGGGTGTGTGTCTTGGCTGGATGTCCAGTCCTCCCAGTTTGCCCAGACTCCAGTGAAAGATGGGGCCAGACTGCCCAGAGCCAGAGGGTTCCACCGGCTGTTGCTTCCCCATTACATAGGCATCTGACCGGTTGATAAGCGTAATAACGTGTACGAATATAATACATATATGTACATAATTCTTCAACCTCTACTTCATCCATAGAACATGGAAGGAGAGATATAATGGTAAATCAGAATGACAGAGATGTACGGTAACTGAGGCTGGGCAAGCTAGCCTTCGGTGGAACTTCTCTTACAAGTGTCACACTAGTTATTTACGAGCCAATAACTCGGATGGCCTTCTAAAGAATAAAGCCCGGAGCAGCCATTATCAATGGATGATTAATAATGAAAAGGGGAGAACGTTTGTTTAACAATTCCCAGGTTATATGTTGGCATGGCAACTGGCGGAGCATTGCGAGCCCTGCTTTCACTGAGAGAATATCTTTTCATGAATTAATGAATGGTTGACTGAAAGAATCAGTTGTATGAACACACACACAGGCTTTTCCAATTTATTACTATTTATTTATTGCAAGTCAACTTGCACTTAAATTAAAACTAATTCTAGTTATTCAAAATCTCAACTGTAATAATGCAAATGTTAGTGTATGGTTTTTGTATGTGGTTGCACCATCTAGCTGTTGTCTTCATCATACACACAATAATAATTGCCCCTCATTGGGTATTCATATTATGGAAAAATAAATATAATACTGGCAGTATAGAGCAATAGACGGTAATAGAGAAGTGACAGAATGGAAGAAATGGAAAAATAATCAGCTATTTAGACTTTTAAACAATTTGTTTGTGTGTGTGTGTGTGTGTGTGTGTGTGTGCATGTGCATATAAGTGTGTGAGTTACCTCTGCGAAGGTAAACAGAGCCCCAGTGCCCCCTCCACCCCCGGTGGGCGTGGTCAAACTATGCCCACTGCGTAGTTTGACCACGCCCAACCCTGTGTCGGTCACCATGGCAACTCGGCTGTCACTCACGCGGAAGCCAACGCCCGACTGGACAAGGGCCCCCCTTCCATTTCACCTAAAGATGGAAAGAGCAGGGACTCTTCACTGAGATATATGGCTCTTTCTCTTTCTCACAACCCGGACCATTGCCATTAAATCTGCAGGGACCTCAACCATTTTTCAACAAACTTTATTAAAGTCGCTGTGGAGTATGTGTGGTTGGTGGCTGGTTTAAGCAGCCTCACTTGGCCCGAGTCAGGCTGTTTAGGCTCTGGGGCTGGGTGAGGCTGCACACCTGTGGTGCATTGGCCAATCAGGTTAAACCAGCCACTACCACACACACTCGAGAGGAGCCCTGACATGTCAGCACTTACCACCTGCAAAACCATTCTCAACTTGACAATAAACCGAGTTTTACAACTGCCTGTGTCTTGTGGTCGGAGGAGCCCAGGAAAGCCACTTCAGTGGCGTGTAGCAGGGTCATCTGCTACACTGGTGCCCAACGTGGGGCCTCTCCAACCCGAAAAGGGACAAGGAAGGGCTGCCCAGGAACGCACTGGAGCCACCAGCCGAAGCGACGGGCAGCCACCTCCCAGCAGCAGCCCTTTCCCCGACGGCAGCGACGGTCGCTGGTGGAGCCCAGCGAAGGGCGGGGGAGGCAGCGCAGCCGCTAAAAGTAACCGTCTGTGGCTAGCAGCCCCTGGATCCAGCCCGCAGCAGCCCAGGTCCAGCCACACCTGTCAGCCAGCAAAGTAGCCCAAGGCCCCAGGCTCCGGGAAGGAGATGGGGGTGATGCCTCATCGCCCCGATGGAGGGTGGCCCTACAGAGGGCTGTTCCGGGCCCTCTCTGGCGTGGTATACAGGTAGTGGCTTATGAGGTCTGTTAAACAAAAACACAGGGTCACTTACCCAACAGTGACAATGGACAAGGAGGGGGCTAGTTTTAGGTGCATGAGAGGCAGGAAGTGATGTCAGAAGGGCTCATTGTTGGCATCCAATGCTTTCACTCAGATTAAGCTGCTGTGACCTATTTCAACCTGATTAATACATTATAATATACAATTATAATGGCATATAGGCTAATAAGCTTGTCTAGGTCATGTCAGTAAACCACAGAGAAAGCCATGGTTGACTTGACTAGATTGAGCTCTCCAGTTCTATTCCTCTCGCTATATCCTGCGATCCATAGTGTCCATATGATAAAAACATGTGACAACACCAGCGACCCTACATGGTGTATACTGTAGGTGGAATAAACATTGATGTATGACTACCACTTTGATTGTATCCAATTCTCCATTGGACAGGTTTCCCTGTCGGCCGGCGCTCTGTACATCGTTTAGTCTTTTTTTTTTTTTTTTGACACACACACACACACACACACACACACATTTATTTTAGTTGTCACTATTTTACTCAAATTGGGGAGGACCAGCTACACAGCAGCCTTTGAAAATAAGTGATTGAGATCAACACACCAAGACAGAGAGAGAGTCTTGTATTTTCAATAATTGTACGATATCAGTTGTCAGCACTAGCGATGTTAGCTTAGCACTTTGTCCTGCGAGTGAACCAGAAAATGACTCGAGCCCTGGACTATAGGGTCAGGTTGTCCTGCATGGAGGGGGGAAGGACTATCTTGTTATTGGTGTGTGCATGTGACGTGGGTGGGAGAGAGACACGCACACACACGTACACGTACACACACGCACGCACGCACGCACGCACACACACACACACACACACACACACACACACACACACACACACACAGGTCTATTTCAATCAAGTGAACACTTTACAGACACACATGCTCTTATGTGCTAAAAGCCAAGCACCAGCTGCACCTCAGCAGGGGAGGGAGCCACGGTAACTGTGGTTAATCTGGAGTGTCCGTGGAACACCTGGCAACCAATCACAATCAGTCGTCAAAGTTGCCGTGTAGAGGTTACCATTTGCGTTTATATTCTGATCTGCATACCATACCATACGCAGCTTGAAGAGCCCAACACCAAACCATCAAACTGCACCCCCTGCTGGTCAAACACGGCCAGCTACAGCTTGTAGCACCGCTACTGCACGACACAGAGCGAGTGTGAGTGTAACAGTTTCCACACCCATAGTTACGTTGTGAAATATCTCTTCATGTCATTACAGGTAAGCAAAGAGTGGAATCATATCAAGAGAAACATAGATAGAGAGAGGTGAAGAGAGAGAGCGAGAGAGAGAGAGAGAGAGAGAGAGAACCAGGTAAAGAGAGAGAGCGAGAGATAGAGAGAGAGAGAGGTAATAGAGAAAAGAGAGAAGTAAAGAGAAAGAGAGAAAGTATGTGAGAGAGAGAGGTAGAGAAAGGGAGAGATACAGAGAAAGAAAGGGAGAGATAGGTAAAGAAGTAAAGTAGAGAGAGAGAGAGAGAGAGAGAGAGAGAGAGAGAGAGAGAGGAAAGGTTAAATACAGGGTGCTCCGACCACTGAGTCTGTTTGACCACACTGCTTGACTAATTGGATATCCCGGGTCCTGAGGCAGAGGAGAGATAATGTGAAGGACTGCTAGTCATTAGTTTACTTAGGAGGGAGCTTCTGAGAATGTCAATATAGAGAATATAGCCAGATGTCTCTGCGTTCAACACTGTACTTGTCTTGTTGTACATTGAGTAACATGGGGAAGAGCGATGGTACAATACCACTGCAGTGAAATTGTTGAATGGGTTCATTCATTAGGCAATTCAATCTTTCTTTCAGTTAATTAATTTATTGATAGAAAATAAACATGAAAGAAAGTTATCACCTGACGGTGCAATCAATATATACTTAAATGCATTTTTATCAGAATTTGATTAAAATCTCATTACACAAGGTATGTAATCCTACATGAAGTGTCCCAACAGGTCCCGATAGAAGGTTTCGGGTAGGGATTCTCCCCAGCCTCAATTTGGCATTGGGGGTATGTGGAGTGTGTGTGGCTGGTTTAAGCAGCCTCACCTGGCCCGTGTCAGGCTGATTAGACACTGGGGCTGGGTGGGCCTTTGAGTAATCAAGGCCCACAGGTTAAGCCAGCCATCACCACACACACTCGGGAAGAGCGCAGACATCTGGCAGAGCACGTACCACATGCTCAACCTTACAAGGAACCGGTTCTACACAACATCTGCCTGTGTCGTGTGCCCGGGAAAGCCACAGCATGTTATTTTATCTTCAACATATGTTTTTTTCTCGACGAATACTTCAAGGATAATAATACATGAATATGAATAATATGAAAGTTGTTGCTTTATTTACTCCAAGTAGCGTAATAAAAGATTATGACTAATGTGAGAAGAAAAATGGCAGATTGTTGCTGTATTAAAATTTTTTCCTAGAGTAAAAATGACGGCTTCTCTCAGACTTCGAAAATGGTTTGACACAAAAGTGGAGCTTTGACGCCTTCCCTCACCCACTGTTACGCCTCCGTAACAGGGCCCCACCTTCCTGCATCCAATTCAACTCCTACATTTTCAATCACAGGGGGCATTGGCACTTCTCCACCAGCAGCACGGTGGTCTCCTCCTGCGGCTGCGGAGGAAAGTATTTTCCTCCCTCTCTTTGGCCACGAAAGTGGATCTGTTTACTCCCTCCTCGGCTCTGTCGGCTAACGGGGCTAGTTCACTCGCGGTAGCACTAGCGGCCATCCTCTTCAGCCACCACTACATTGTTGTAAGTCTTTCTAACCCTGGCTCCCTTGATTAAAAACATTTGTTCATTTAGGAGTCTTCGCTATCATTTCTTTATTTCTAGCTAGCCGCTGTGCTCTGCATTGGTGCTTTTTGGACCCACTTGGGTATCCATGCTTTCCCGCTGTAAATATGTTTTCAGGCTTATTCTGAACTCTGGCTACTGTGTGTTTGTATGTGGTTTTATTTGGTCAGCATTTGTGATCGGTAATTCTTGAAAAAAAAAAGAATCAGTTGGTGTGCTCTCCCTAGCGGCCAGGGCCCTGGGCTGCAGGTTGCCCATATGGTAAACCCGGGCCTGGTGGGCGGGGCCGAGGGATGCAACGAGGAACCAATGGTAACGACCTTTCCGAATTAAAACAATCCTGAGCCTCTGAAAAACAGAAAACTCTCAAGACATACAGACTGCTACTTTCATAAAGGCTCCTCCCCACTAGACAACAAACCGCTGATTCTAGGGCCGCCTGACTCCACCCACTCAGTCAGGGAGATGGGATTTTATCGGGCCTGACTTGCGTAGTGTGGGGGGCACTGAGACTGAGATCGGCGATTACGCTGGCAACAGCCAATGAGATTTGAGATCAAGAACGAGCAATGGGTTCGAGGTCAAGAACGGCCAATGGGTTGTTTGTTTCCTCTTTGTTTTTGTTTTTTATCGATGACCTCGTAGTCGCTGTCTTTCATTTCCTGTCTACGTTGAGTTGCCGTATTCCTGCAAGATGTGGCGAGTTTTCAGAGAAGGCGTGGATAATCGGATAGTAGAGTCTTCATGTGTGTACACCCGTATGTTCCCAGTCGCCTATTGTGGACCACTGACCCGAGGGCAAGGTCGTGTAGTGTGTACTGCCGAAGTCGTCCCTGAATTTAAAAGTCGCCTAGTGCGTAGTAACCTTAAGCAAGACAAAGTAAGAACTTAGCCAATCCTTATTGCAAGGGGATTGTTTTTTTAAAATTATTTTTCATCAGGTTATCGTCTGCCTTCAGTAACACATTCTGCATGCTTCCTGTTTCTCTCGGAATCACCCGTTCCACTCTTAATTAAAAATAGCCTTCTGTGTGAAAGCACTGCTGATTGCTCTTCCAAAGATTCACACTTGTGTAGGTGTGTGAGTGAGAGTGCTTGAGTGTTTGTGTGTGTATGTTTGTGTGTGTGTGTGTGATTGCGAGTGTGTGTCTTTGCGTGAACGTGTATTTCCCCTTTGCTCTGCATGCTCAAATCTTTCTCAGTCTCAGGAAAATCCCCTCTTTTCGCACAAACAGATACGAGGAGGTTGCCATAGAAACCAGCATCCGTTTTTTTCTCATTGAGTAACTGGGAACGAGATGCAAGCAGGTAGCCAGGGAGGAAGGTCAAGCACAAGTTAACCTAAATAGGAAACATATTGTTTGTGTCTGCATGTGTGTATGCCTGCGTAAACAGAAATACACTGAATTGCTATGTAGTGCTGGCATTACACACACACACATACACATACACATACACACACACACACACACACACACACACACACACAGTATAAGCCTAGTTAACAGACTTCTATCCGATTCCCACCCATTGGCCCAGTGCTAGACAGGCACCCCTGTAGATGTGCAGCAGGTGTGTCCTGGGCTCTGATTGGCTGGCTCTCGCTGCCCTCCTCAGCCTCTCGATTTCCACCCTCTCCATAGCCACGGTGCTATCATGTTGCTATAGAAACATCCAGGGGCCAGGGGACTCTGCCGA
>OMNO01043850.1:0-13759 GCA_900303215.1 Trachyrincus scabrus
ACCCCACTTTAACAGGGTTACCATACCTAACATAAACAAGCGGATTCTTTACAGGGTTGCCATACCTAAAATAAAAAAACAACCCCACACCTCCCCAGTGTATCAGCCAACCCTCCATCCCGGAGACCGGAGGCCTGGGGAGGTGGCTGGGAGGTGGCTGCCCATTGCCGCGGCTGGTGGCTCCAGTGCGTTCCCAGGCAGCCCTTCCGTGTCCCTTTCCGGGTCAGAGAGGTCCCTGTTCAGGTGCCAGTGTGGCAGTGAACCCTTGCCACACATGTCATGGCAATTTCCTTATGAGATAATGCGTCTAGGACAGATGAGTGCAAAGTAACACACAATAGTGATAGAATATAAATGTATTTAATGTTTGCATACATGTCTCCCTCTCTAGTAGAGTAAGCAAGGAACAGAGTGTTACAGGGTCTTTTAAACAGTTACAGGAATGCTACGTCTCACTCAAAAAGGAAATGTGTATATCAGTGGGGCAGCTAAGAACAGGTCCAGGTACAGAAAAGGGGGGTCAGAAACAGTCAATGCCCCTGTTCTTCTTTAGACCAACAGCTGAGTGCCAGCTCTTCCATTCAGCTCACACTTTACCATAACAGGAAAGTAATAATAGAAGCTACCTTCCATAATAGAGTAAAAGCAAACCTTAAAACTTTTCAAACCCAGTTAAAACATAGGTTAACCGACCCTGAGTATTTTATTTTGTAACGGAATCACTAAGAAATAGGACCCCATTCCCAGTCATCTTCCTCACTGCTCGAGCCAATCCAATCCAGGATCAGGTACCGGCTCAAGCAGTCGGGGACTCTCTTTCTGCTTTCTATCGGCACAAAAAGTAATTTGTTTTAAACATCTGAATCAATATCAAACATTCTGTCAAATACAAGCATATATACCAATGTCATCGCTTGAACTGCACATTCACAATAACACACAAAGTAAACCAAACCATCATGTAAATCATAAAGTGTTATTAGAGTGACAATTCTCCATACAAATCTTTGTGTTCAAGAAAAAAATCAGTGTCACAGACAGTGGGATCTGCTTGTTAGATCAGAGTTCTGATGCTGATGTGCCCCATCAGAATATAGTGTCAGTCCAGTCTCAGGAGGGTAATTACCCTCAGAATGTTCCAGAAGGCGAGCATGGTGTTACATATGTGTTTGTTCCTGTGTACCCGACGATGATCTTCTTTGATATATATATATGGGTATTCTCATAAACAATCACTCGATCACTGAATGCAATTTAGAAACATGCAATATAGAATTACATATTTATCAGATGGAATAAAATGTTTTAAAAGAATACCATAGCAGTCGACCCTGCTACACACCCACTAAAGTGGCTTGTCAGGGCTCCTCCTAACACCAGGACACAGGTAGTTGATGATTCAACTGTTCCATTGCAAGGTTTGAGAATGGTTTGCTGGCAGAGCAGATGGTACACTGCTAACATGTTAGCACTCCCTCTTGAGTGTGTGTGGTGATGGCTGGTTTAACCTGTGGGCCTTGATTGGCCAATGCACCACAGGTGTGCAGCCTAATCAGCCTTACTCGGGCCAGGTGAGCCTGCTTAAACCAGCCACCAACCACACACTCCACAAATACAAAACTGGTCTACCCATCCAAGAAATACATTTGAGCCTTTAATACATTTACCAAAACCTGTTGTGGTATGTTTTGTAACCCAGAAAAACCAAAACAATTAATTTGCAGTTACAATGTATTCAATTAAGGCAAAGCGATAGTATAATAACCAAGGTAATCTGTTAAGCTAACTATACTACTTCTCTTTGTTGGAAGATAGTATAATAGCCATCTACTTGTGGTGAGAGAATAAGATGTGGTAATAACAGTAAAAGTTATGTGTGTAGTGAAGTTAGTGAGTTATGTGTAGTGAGTTATGTGAATTATGTGTTCTAAATATGTGGTTTGGTAGTGTGACCATGTCAGTCATAGTAATACTCATTTAGTCTCTTGTTGTCAGGGTTCAGAGGATAGCCCAGCATCATAGTGCCAGAGTCTAGCGTCATGGTGTCTAGGTCCCTCTGTGTTGTCATGGGGTTAGATGACTCTAACATGAGGTTGTTAGAGTCATCCAACATTAGCCTGGTTGCGCAGAGCCGTCTAACCCTAGCAGCTTACATACAAGAGTGCAAAAAGAAAAGATTGAACAATTTTTCACTGGGTTTAGTGACAAAAATGTAACTATATGGAGCCCTGAGACCTGACCAAAAAGAACAAAAGACTAGGAATTTTCCTAGGACCACCCTGCAATGCGCCAGAAGCAGGTGCTTTTCCACCTCAACTACCAAAATAAAGTAAATCCAAATTGAAACCAAAAAAACGAAAACGGAGCTACCAGGTCGCCCCCTCCCTAAAGTAAATGAATAACCAATATCTATGACTATTAAACCCAGTTGTAAGACAATCTAAGAAGATGTGTGGCAGGGGGTTTGGTAGGTCGTGGAGGTCACATCAAGTTAGAGCCATCAGGTCAGTTAGTCAGACTGTCAGCCAGTCAGTCTGTGTACAGTCAGTTAGTCAGACCCTCAGCACCCTCAGCCAGACAGTCTGTGTCCAGTCAGTTAGTCAGACTGTCAGCCAGTCATTCTGTACAGTCAGTCTGCTCCACACCGCATCACAGGGTCATACAGGTCATACCAAATATAAAAGTAAAACATTTTTTTCATTGAGTGTTGGTACCCTTCTTACAATTACTATTATAAAATATTCTTACAATTGTTATTATAAAATGAAGTTAGAATCTATCCCATTTGTATCTATTTAAAAGCACAATTCAAGATATAACTGATAACTCCCATACACTTCTTCTTTTTTTTTTTTGAAGTCTATTGAAGTCTATTGGTTGGTGGTCGCAATGTTTTTATTCAACTTTCTCTCTCTTTTTTGTGTGGAATATATGCAATGTTTGGCAAACACTGCAATAGATCACTGCATTTAATGTACCAACCCATCTCTCCTCATAAAAACTTGTGTATGTGTGTAATATGTGTAATGTATTAGTAGTCACACATTGGTGTACAATAAACCCTAGAGTTATCACACTTCTGTTGTACTCAATTTAAGACAGAAACAGATTTACTTAACATTTTAATTGGTGTTGTCCTACTTGAATAGATCATTTAGGGTTAGTAGGTTTTATCTTATGTATTTTTATTCTTATTCTATCCGCATTGATTAAATTCCCCCTTCCAAGGTGATTATTTCTAATAATAAACCAAGCTTCCTTAAAGCTTCATAACACCTTTTGTCTATCTGTAACACTTTTAGGTTAAATCACTTTGTTAGTAGCAACACACCATTTATTCCAACTACAGGAACATTATTACTTTGTATAGCTGATATTTCTTTCCCTCTGGTTGTATATCAGCATTTATATAAGCTCATGCACAATACAAATGTATTATACTGCCACAATAACATTATCGGTATAACATTCAATGATCATGTTCACTCCCCTCCCCAAGTAAGCACAGTGAATAAGCTGCTGAGTATTAAACCAGACTATTAAACCAGATTGAGCAATCTCCCCAGTATCTTCATTGTAGATAATATTAATTTAACATTATCCTTCCCATAACATTTTATTACATTTTACTTGTATTGGTCTTTGGATTATTATCTCTAAATAATATTAGAACATTTAATATATATTAATACTATTACTCTAGTAATCCTTCAGGAAGTATTTTATTGTTTTTGTTGTCATTTTACTAATTAAACTTCCTTGTTTATTTTTAAAATGGGCTCTACCAGTGTTTAGCTATCTCTAAACTAGAAACCCACCAATTTCTGGAAAATGTAAACTTCCCATTCTATAGTTGATCAACAATAATGGCCATAATGGTTTTGTCCAGCACCCAAATTTTCGAATGGGTGCTCACAACCCAACCAGCATCTAGCACACTGTCAAGATACACAAAACACACAGACACACACAGACAGACATAGACAGACAGACGGGCCCAACAAGCTAGCTCTAAACACATAGACTATAACCTTTAATTAGAACCTGTTGGTTGTACCTAGGTTTGTTGGACAGTTCCTCTACCGCGCTCTCGCAGGGTCCTTCCTCAGTTTGGTGAGGGGGGGAATTTCCCTGAACTCTTGAAAAGAGTCCCCAGCACTGGTTTACCCCTGGACTTCTGTGGACAAGCAGTAGGGGAGATAACTGGCCCAGTCGTTTTCTACCGGTAGTGCTAAAAAAAAAAGTTAGCTAGCTCAATCACCAAGGAGAACTTTGTATTACCCAGGGTTCCAAAATGAATAGTGGTAGGATTAGTTACTACATCGTTGTTTACAGCACACAAATCTTGAATATACGCCACGTGCCATCTGTTTTAATTGCTGGCAAAATTGGTTACATGGAGAGTCTGGACACGGTACAACAATACCTTTCTGAGGCTTACAATTTATAAAATCTGTACTGGGTGTCACTGAGTGAGACTGATTGCATAACCACTGGAGTCTGAGTAGACGCCATTTCCAGTGTCTTCTTTTCCAGCTTGACGCGACCCTTAATTTCATAAGAGTGCTAGCAGATTACTGTCCCCATCCTTCCCAAAATTATCAGCATACCTGATGCTCCAATTATGTCAACAGTTTTCCCACATCCCTTTACCAAATTTAAGACTAAGAGAGTCTGATTTGATTGAACAAAAATAATGTCCAAAATCCACAAGAAATGGAATTGACTCATGTAGTTCTCAGTGGTTTCATCTGGTTCTGTTTTGTGGTATTGATCTTTGTCCAATCGGTTGTTCTTAGGCTTTTCTTTCTTTGTGTGCTTGGACATGTGCGGGGCTGGGGCCAGCGGGTAGGGCAGAAGGCAGCTGGTCTGGTCGGGGTGGTTGGCGATAAGGCGGCAGTACATCAGTGTCCAAATTGGCTGTGTTGGGACGGCACTCCTAACCCTACTGTAACCCAGGTTAAATAATCTATAACCTGGATAGGAAAGGGTTATCAGTGTTAGATTTGGATAAAAAGTTAGACATTAACGCTAACAAAGAAGCGCTAATCGCGAATATTAATAGAGAAGCGGTAATCGCCAATGCTAGCGGAGAAGTGCTATCTGCTGATGCTAACAAACACAAAGGCAAATGCCATTCACTTATGCTAAAAGTGTTAGCTATTCTATTTCAAAGTGGAAACAATTTTGTGCAATGCAATATATAAACTGAGTTGATGTATTTATTCCTATGCACTGAATGTTTATTTGTGTAATGTTTAAGCACCTTAACACGTGCCTTCGTTAACACTAAACTGTGCCTTTGCTAATTGCTAAAATGTTTGTGTATTTGACTGTAGGCCTCCATTGCATGGCACAGGGCCTAAAGCATGTGTTTTCTTGGTGTTAGTGTAGCCATTTTATGCCAATTGCCACACAAAGGAGGGAATATTTTGGTATTCTTCCATTCTAACCACAGTTCCCTGACACTTGAGAATACTATGTTCCTGTTGATAATGGGATTTTACAATTACTAATGTTTCATTAGTTCTAATTGTTATTCTTTAGGTAATATAGAGTACAATGAGAGAATTTGACAAGATATATATATATATATTCTAGCTTTTCTTTCCACTATTTCAGATTAGAAGCTTGAATGTGAGTTCTGACCTTGCCCACTATAATAACTACAAACTTTTTTATTTTTCTACTCTTCCTCACAACTCTTCATTAAAAGGAGGAGTGTACTTCAAAACGGAGATATTGTGTCAGTGTTGATTCTGGTGTGTTATTTGGTCTACTCTGGCTCCGTAGTTGATCCTAGTAGCTTCTGATTTTCTGGCCATAGTAAGTATCATACCCGGTATATTCCCTATAACCGTTAATATATATTTCATAACCTCCAGTAAAAAGGGTTACACTACCATCTCTTCCTAAGGGTTTATTTTCCTTTCTGTCTGTTACCCAACTCTTTCCCTTTTTTTTTTCTTGTACTCAGCTTTCTCCTTAACATACAGTATACAATCTGTCCTACACTAAAACTTCTATTTGGAGGAAATCAAAATGTTTCCCATATTTGTAGTTATTGTATTATCAAGACCGTGTTTGTCGACCATGATTTTAGAAGGGCCAGTAATAAACACAGGTGGATGCCTTTTTGATGATGCCGTTTTTCCACTCGCCGTTCATACAACAGAAGAAACAGTTCTTATCTGCCCCTCTAGTTCCATCTAGAGGGGCAGATACAAGCTCGGCTACCTTTGTTTAGAGTTTCATATTTTATATTATGTGGATAACATCATGCTGTCATACAGGATAGTTGTAACGGAGCCCAACATATGACATACAAGTGTATGCATGTCCGTATTTGCATTTCAATAATAATAAAGTCTTTAAAACACATTTGACCTTCTTCAATCCTGTCCGCGTTACTATAATATATCCATGGTCTGTAACAGTTGATAATGGAGATTGTGCCAGGTCCCTCTTCCACATCAGCCAGTGGGTTTGTAGCCAATCAAGCACTGTCTTCTGTAGCTGCCGCATACATTGTAATCCTCGTTTTCACGGTATAAATGCCAGGCCGTAATCTTCGTGAGCCTGCTGTGGTTCGGTTTCGCTAATACTACATGAGTAAACTCTGACAATAATAGTTTAGTAACGGCAATACTGCATAAATAAACATTGCCATAAACCTATTTTCAAACTTCCGTGCTGCATGTAGGCTATATACTTTATTACTTTATTCATTGAATAAGACGCTAAAAGTGCATGAGTAAACTCTTACTAAACCACTAATTGTTACTAAACAAATTGTTACCAAACAATTAATGGTTTAGTAATGGTAATACTGCATGTATAAACGTAGCCGTAAAACTATTTGTCAAACAGTGATATATGCAGCGATACTTTATTACTTGAATGAGAGACTCTGAACATGCTGTTGCACATTTGCCTGCTGCCGTCTCCGCTGTAAGATTTCCTCTTCTGTGTATTCTGGCTCAAATATATCCATCATTCCTTCCATCATTCCTAAGACTTTGCTGAAGTTAGTCCTCATTTGATCCGTAGACTGGTATTCATTGCTGACAGCCATTGTAAAATCTCGTGTAGCTCTTCAGGCTAACAATAACAAGGCAACTGAATCTCACAGAGCCAAACTCCAAGTTGATTGGCCAGGGTGATTTTGCCGGGAGGGGATGGCACTGAGAAAGCGCTTGTAGTTTTCTGAAAAAACGGAAGTCCCATGAAACATTCCGGAGAATGAAAATAGCCGTATTTTGAACCCCAGAATAAATTTCAAAGCAGTTTTTTTACTTGTAGGCTTTTGTTAGGCAACTTGGAGACCATTAAAATATCAAAAATCGGTGGAATGTTCCTTTAATTATTATTTCTTATTGTTATCTTAAGAAGTTCTCTTCCTTTCCTTTTTTTCTGTAACAAGTCCAGCTTGTTTTATACTATTACCACAGTAGTATTATACTATTACCACAATAGTATTCTCTTATTCGATCAATGTACCCCGTACTGTACTATTGATAAACCCTTTTGTGAATAATTATCTAATAAGTCCCAGTTTTCTTAGTATTTCTTAATAGTATTTTATTATTTTATACTGTAGTATAAAATTGTAAGTATTACAAGTATATATAAGTATTGTGGTCTCACCTGTCCGGATTATTTTTCCCTCAGGATACCGTGCTGAGAAATCCTCAATCTATTCTCCACAGGCGCCCTTGTGTCACCCCAGTAAGATGGTTACAATCATCCGGTGGCGAGGTAGAACTCTGGGACCCAGTCTCCAGCCATCCAACCTGTCTTAAGTAATTGTCTGTAGAATCTTCAGGTTAGGTATCCCAGACGAGCCCCCAAATTGCCGCGGCAATTTCCTTATGAGATATTGCGTCTAGGACAGATGAGTGCAAAGTAACACACAATAGTTGTAAAATATAAGGGTATTTAATGTATGCCTACATGTTTCCCTCTCTAGTAGAGTGAGCAACAAACAGTGTTAAAGGGTCTTTTAAACACAGTTACAGGAATGCTACGTCTCACTCACAAAGGAAATGTGGGGCAGTGCCCCTGTTCTTCTTTAGACCAACAGCTGCATGCCAGCTCCTCTTTTCAGCTCACACTTTACCATAACAGGAAAGTAATAATAAAGGCTACCTCTCATAATAGAGTAAAAGCAAACCATAAAACGAATAAAGCAAAGTTAGATGGGGTTTTTCCATTACACACGACACTTAAGTAGCTTTTCTCGGCTCCTCTGACACTAAGACACAGGCAGTAGATGAGTAAACTGGTTTATTGCAGAGTTGTAGTTTTGCAGGCAGAGCAGGTGGAAAATCCTAACATGTCTGCGCTCCTCTCGAGTGTGTGTGTGGTGATGGCTGCTTTAACCTGTGGGTCTTGATGCAAAATGGCCCAATGCACCACAGGTGTTGCAGCCTCACCCAGCCCCAGAGCCTAATCGGCCAGGTGAGGCTGCTTAAACCAGCCACCAACCACACACACTCCACACATACTCATATATTGATATTTCTGTCTGTCTCTCAGCACCACTTTAGACCTGTATGCCAATGTGATGCACTGCCAGTCTCTCCCAGGGGTGAAGACACGCCACAAAAATATTGACGTCATGATCATCAGGGAGAACACGGAGGGAGAGTACAGCAGTCTGGAGCATGAGGTGTGTGAATGTGTATTTGTGTGACCTGTTAAGGGATTCACAATCTCTGTATTACTGTATAACCATCATGCTCGGCTATTATCTAATATAGGAGAGTACTACTACATCGAATGACATTAATCCAGGATTTATGTCACTGGTCGAACACTTTTCAGCGATTTCTTTGCGGAAACGGAGTACATGTTGCAGACCACCTATTTTTTCACAATACACGGATGAAGCAGTACTCTCTTATATTAGAACATAGCAGAATGTGACAGTTCCCCTTTAATGTAATTTTGAGAAGGTGCTTTCCTCTTTGTGTGCCTGTATGTCTCTTGTCTGTCTCTAGAATGTTCCAGGGGTGGTGGAATGTCTGAAGATCATCACCAGGACCAAATCACTGCGCATCGCTGACTTGGCGAGGGAGAACGGACGCCGCCGCATCACTGCAGTCCACAAAGCCAACATCATGTCCGTCATGATTCTGATATGCCTCCTGCAATCCTTGTTGGCCTGTGATGTCTGTGTGCCCCCTTTAAATGTGTGTGTGTGTGTGTGTGTGTGTGTGTGTGTGTGTGTGTGTGTGAGCAGGAAGCTGGGCGATGGCCTCTTCTTAGAGTGCTGTAAGGAGGTTGCCAGTGGTTACCCCGACATCACCTTCGACAGCATCATTGTGGACAATGCTACCATGCAGGTAGCCATGGCAACCTAGAAATAACAGCATATTATGGGGTTGGTTTTACGAATGGACTAAACATGCATAATTCCGCCCCATGGCTGTGTTAGCTGGTGTCCCGGCCCCAGCAGTTTGACATGATGGTGATGCCCAACCTGTACGGTAACATGGTGAGCAACGTGTGCACAGGCCTGGTGGGCGGGCCAGGCCTGGTCCCCGGGGCCAACTACGGAGACGACTACGCCCTGTTCGAAGCGGTCAGTCTGGCATTCACACCACTCGCCAAGAACCTGCATCTACCTATTCAACAAAGATTACATTTTTTTAAATTTTCATTCAAATCTAAACAACGAAACGTCCTCTACAGCCGAATTTGTTTTGTGTCTGATACCAGTGATACCAAAAACATCACTCGTTCTGCTCCCCCTTATATAAGGCCTGCAGAGGGATAACACACAATCCTCAAGGATCTCATCACATTCTTGCTAATATTTTGTAATATTACGGAAATAAAATACAGGATTCGCAAAGATATATAGACACATGGCTCAAATTAAAATAGTGTCACTGGGACCTAACAAAATATACACTGACAAACACAAAACAGTACACTCAATTTACCTAGGATGCAAAACAGGACACAAAAAGTGACCTGCATCTACTATGGATAAACAAATAAAACAGGATTGGGCAAATGGGTTCTAAAAGGTGGTTATGGGGATATCATGTATACACCACCACTCAGTTAATCAAAAAGATTGAAAGGCTGCAATAGGAAAATATGCCCAAAACTAAAAAAACATATATATCAACAACTGAGCTTTTGTGAGAGCCTTTCTCTCTTCAGCTCCAACTCTTGCTGCCAGACCCAATTTATAGCACCTGGGCCATTGCCTGGTTCCAGCCCCTGAATCCCCGCCCACTTTTTAAAAAAATTCTGCAATTCAGGGTCTGGTGTCCAGTGCTTGAGTGGTACTCGGCTCGAGCTGCATTTTCACCCAGCCAATCAGCGTCTTGTAGGCGGAATCTGTGTGACTACAGTGACAAACAGAAAACAACATGGTGACTCCCGTAACAAAAAGTTTGAATTCTGCCTTTAAAGCATAATTAAAGTTTGATAGAGGTTTGGGTTGTGTAGTTACCTTGTCATGTAACTCCAAATATTGGCGAGATATCTTCAATAGTTGCTCCGTAGATTCAAACTTGATAATCATAACAATAATAATAATAACAAAACCCAATTCAGCATTTTTTTGTCTGTTTACAATGATTGGTAAAGGAACGCTTTCCTTCATCCCCTCGCCGTAGATATACTGAATACGTAAACCGCCTCTTAACTCGTGCTAGCGAAGGGGCGTATATATATATAACAAACACAGTGATTCGGTCTCGGAAGCTAACTACTAACTACTCATCTTCCTAATTCAAATAGTCAAATCAACACGAAGTTGACATTTTTATTTCCAAAAAACGCTGAATTGGGTTTTGTTATTTTATACTTTGATAGAATCTGCTTTGTTCTTTGTTCTTTGTTCATGTGCTAAAAGTGTGACTTTGACACCTGTTTCGCCGTGCAATGTAAGTCAATGGGGGAGAGAAAAAACACTATTTTGGATTGTCAAGTTTGAAGCTACGGAGCAACTATTGAAGATATCTCGCCAATATTTGGAGTTACATGATAGCAAGGTAAATACACCCAAACCTCTACCAAACTTTTATGCTTTAAAGGCTTCCTATAAAAGAAAGCTTAACTACTTTGTGAAACTGCTTCACGAAGTGAGACATCCTAACCAGGTAGCTGAGCTGTGATTGGCGGGATTGTGTCGAAGGGTGGAACGGGCAGCTTGATGGAGCAATGGCTGGCTGCAAACACGAATCCGATTGAAAATGGAAGTGAGGGAGCAAGACCGGTAAAATTGACGCATTGGGTAAGATTATGTTGGGAGTGACGTCAAAGTCACTATGCTAGCTGGTCTCCAATATGTATTTTTTATTAAACGATTCAATAAAAAAACTAAGTGAAAGAAACATGATTATGCCGCCATATTACCTATAACTGCCTATTTTGGAAGCATCCCTGCAATTAAGACACAGCCATGAAGTTAAATGAAATAGAAATTCAGGATGATTATCAGGCTACCTGGGCAGGGTATCTCAGGTGTACCTTGTTCCCCTAACGAGGCCTAACACAAATTCATTTCAAAAGACAACTTAAATATCCACTTAAATATCCACCCGACTATAACAATAGTCAAAGCATATGCTATGCGATGCTATGTTTTACTTGGCTTGACATTATGTTGCTTCATCCAGTAAGACCAAATCTCAATAGACCTCTGTCAGGTCCCTTCAACTAGTGCTTTCCTCTCATATTTTTCTGACATGAATCTTTCAGAAGAAGCTTCTCTTCCCATAGTGAACCCCCTCATTGCCCATTCCTAATATGCATGCAATTCAATTACCACATGAAAGGGAAATGGGAGCATTTGCTGGTCTAACCCCCCATTCCACCAACTCTCTGTAAGAATTATATAAATAAAAATTTTCCATACACTTTCATGTTGTTGTGAAATTATATGCTGTAATTGAAGTGTATCCCATGCTTCAGGGCACCAGGAACACGGGCAAGAGCATCGCTAACCGCAATGTGGCCAACCCTGCGGCCATGCTGCTGGCCTCCTGCCTGCTGCTGAACCACCTGAAGCTCCACGCATACACCAGCATGATCCGCAGGGCCATCATCTCCACCGTCATCGAGACACGGGTAAGGTCAGGTCATGACTGTCTGGCTGACTGACTGACTGACTGCCTGTCTGTCTGTCTGACAGTATGACTGACTGTCTGATTGTCTGTCTGTCTATCTGTCTGTCTGCCCATTTGTCTGACTGACTGTCAGTGTATGACTGTTTGACTGCGCGTCTGACTGTCTGTCTGTCTGTCTGTCTGTCTGAAATGTCTATCTGGCTGCCTGTTTTATTCTCTGTTTGTCTGGTTGTCTCGCTCTGATTGTATCTGACTCACGGTCTCTGAGTGCATATATAATAGGTGTTATAATGCTAGAATTAACCATTCGTATGCTGATAGGAAAATAGAGAAATGCCAAAACATATATTTTGTGACTGTATCCTTTCACACATTGTTAGATTATTTGCTGAAATCATGCAGAAATGATGTATATAATTAGTTATTAATAAACATTATTTTTTTAATAAACAAACATATAACCATACTACAGGGAGATAAGAGAATAAAAAAAATGTAAAAGCACATCCATTAATGTTCTCTTAACATTAAATATGTTGCAATTAAAACGTCCTGCAGTTACCTTGTAAACAACTACAAGCACAACAAGAGAGAACTTGTGTACACATTTCCCTTGTCTTGTCTCCTCTGCTCTACAGCTGCACACTGCTGACCTTGGGGGTCAGGGCACCACCTCTGAGGTGGTCAAGGCTATCAGGACTGCCATCCAAAGCACCGGGCCCCTGACACAGAACATCTAGACACACACACACACACACACACACACACACACGCACACACAACTGTAATTACATGCATGCAGGTATATAACAGAGTAGAATAAATAAGTATATGCAAGTATTGTGAGCCATCCTATGCAACTACCTAGACCAATAAGTGCAAGTAGTTTGAAAGTAAAGTGTCAACATAGCAACATTGACTGCACTGAAAAAAAAGTCTGTACACCTATGCAAAGTGTATTTTTAGGTCTGTGATATTTAGATAACAGAAAGGCAAAAGGCACCTTAAAAATCCCTGCAATGACAGTTATTTAATCGTTAAAAGTTGGGATTTCTTGTTGTTTGGCAGGTATATTAACTCATGGTGTCAGTTCTTGTGTGTATGTGTGAGCGCACACCACATAGATATATTTCTTTGAGTCCTTTATTAGCCATATTTAATCCCATGTCTCATTATACTGCACCTGTATCTGTTTCACCTGTTTAAGTGCATCATAATACTAATTAATTATACTGTACTCATTTATCTCAAATGCAATTATTACTCCCCAATGCTCCAATAGATTAAAATGTAAATGTTCCATTACAACTGTACCCTTGTTTTATGCACACAGCGGTCCAGCTATTGAATGTATTGGACCAAGTGTTCTGCAGACAGCACATGAATAAAACCTACTACCTCTGCCTAGATCAACCTTGTTCCTGAGTGTTTTTTATTATCTCTCACGCACGCATGCACGCATTATAATAATAATAATACTTTAATAATTATGTATGGCTTTGAACTTTTAGACACTGTGTGTGTGTGTGTGTGTGTGTGTGTGTGTGTACGTGTGTGTCTCTCTTGTACCTCGCTCACCATAGATTCTTCATCCTAGACAATGTTTTAGCTGCTGCATGAATATCGTCCCACGTGTATTGTTCTACCATCTATCGCAGGGCCTTTTT
>OMNO01043860.1:1951-21664 GCA_900303215.1 Trachyrincus scabrus
CACACACACACACACACACACACACACACACACACACACACACACACATTATGATAGTTTGAACAAATGGGTTATTCTCAAGCCATACAAACATTTGGAACTTTCGTTTATTTAATTAAATTGCTATTGCTGTACTGTTATTCTTTGGTACAAAGCAACGTATTTGGCAAATATGACACAAGGATCTCTCCTTGTGTCGGATGCCGGCTAAATAATCGCTAGGTGGCAGCATAGGACTTTTTGTTAAAGACAATCATTTTCTGTTGGCTGTAAAAAGTGTTCACCAGTCAGTGACCACTGAAATATATTTGACCTACAAAATGGATGATGGATTAAACAAATAGGCCTATGAAACACGCACATTCTGCATGTCTTCATCTGAAACGTCGTAATTCCAAGATTATTTCCAACAGCTAATTGCACAGAAAATCCTCCAAATGCAATTTTTAGATAAGGTGGGAAAATAAATAATAATTGTTATACAATTGTAATGACCATTGATTGGATTATGCACGATTGTCTTCCTGTGTGCTCATGCCATGTCAATTTAACACAAATTGTTTACTTTACAGTTGGTGTATTCAAGAAGTAGCCTAAAAGGTTACAGTTTCAAACATATGTATTAGGTTTTATGCTATGCTGGCAAATTGTGCTATTTATTAGCCTCTCTCTGTTATAGGATAGACGCGTTGAAGGTTCACAGGGATCCGGAGGGGAAATATGAATCTCCCTCCTCTGCATTCACGTCAGCACACAATGCTCCTCTTACCTCTAAGTAACACGATAGTGATGCTGCCCAGAAAATGTCAGCTGTTTTTTCATTTAACATTAATAATCATAGTTTTATCGTGCACTATGCATGGGTTCACAAGTTGCTATGGTGATAGGCCTACTACTGCTGAAACGTCAGTCAATTACTAATTAGTTGATTGGAAGAAAATGTATTGATACAGTCTTGATAATCGATTCATGGATTTATAAATACACAAATGCAGTATGCACCAAAATAACAAAATCTGTTATCTGAATTTAGATTGGAAAAAAAACTGCAAACTATATGGCTGTCGTGGAAAAATATGATCACAAACGATATAACCTTATTTACTTTATTAGCCTACTAGTTAATTTAACACACTGTATAAATTCTCCTTGCACCTATAGGTAGCTCCTTTCCTCTCTCCTTATGAAAAGTGTTATGTTTGCATCTGTAATCACCACTGTGGCCGAGATGTGTATTGTCAATTAACTAGGCTCCCAGTCTAGACCACGAAACCCCTTTTGGTTTGTGTTTCTTTGTATCCTTGGTGTTTGTGCCTCCAATATTGGAGAGAACGGCGATAGCGCTCTTGGCTCTAGGCCTAGTCGGTAAATAGCATACGACTCTCATTAAGGGTAGCCAATCCCTCGAGAAAACTGTAAAAAACAAAACAAAACCGGTGACGTATTTTGTAGACGGGGCCTAGCCGGTGGCAGAAAGCGCCGTCTCTTGACAGGTTCCCTCTGTTACCTGGCGCGCCAGATGGAAACCATCTGGGAAGTCGTCCTTTGAAACGGTTGGAAAAGGGCTGGCACGTTCAAAAAAATACTTGGCAGGTGATTGGATGAACCATCTGTCTATCACCGTCTATCGCGGGCTAACGTCAACCAATCAGATCAACGAACCATATGGTAGTGCGAAAACATATTTTCCACCGAGAAAAGCCTTCAGTGCCGTTCTTTGCTCTTCTTTCAATGAATAAATACTCTTCAGTTCAGATATGCGACACCTCCGCCAGCCAAGGCAGCTACCCAGGCCTCCGGTCTCCAGGATAGAGGGGGAGGGGAGGGTCACACTGGGGAGAGGTGTGGGGACAATGGGGTTGTTCTTTAATTTTATTTTAGGTATGACAACCCTGTAGAGTCAGCTTGTTTCTGTCAGGTATGGTAACCCTGTGAAGAGAGTCCGGTTTATAGTCCGTCTCAATTTGGCGTTGGGGATATGTGGAGTGTGTGTGGTTGGTGGCTGGTTTAAGCAGCCTCACCTGGCCTGAGTCAGGCTGACTCTGGGGCTGGGTGAGGCTGCACACCTGTGGTGCATTGATCAATCAAAGCCACATCACCACACACTCGGTAGGAGCGCTAACATGTCAGCACGTACCACCTGCTCTGCCTGCTTAAACCATTCTCAAACCCTGCAATAAACCGGCAATAAACCAGCTTTCACAGTGTTTGTCTGACACTATTCACAACATTTGGACCCTGACACTGCCTAAAGAGATGTATCTGGATTGGAATACTCCTGTATACTCCCGGATACTCCATAGATAATCAGATGTATCCGGGACTTTGTCCGCTATTACGTGGACTGGAATACTCCTGGATATGTATCAAGTTTGGGGGGCCTGCCCCCTGCTGGGTGCTTGGAAGGGAACATTTGCATTTCCCACCTTGGGTCACCTTGGTCACCAGTGGCCATGGTGAATAATCCCCTGGGGGTGCTTGCTTGCTTGCTTGTTTGTGAATGCAAACGTTTTGTGTTCATAGGTAGATTATATTGATAGTCTGACAAACAAAAATGAATTACACAAGTGCTTTTATTATAAATAAATCAAATACAGTATAATATCAGAATCAGAATCACCTTTATTCACCAAGGTCCATGAAAGAGGGCAGAAACAACCAGTCGTCTCTGCCTGACGTCTCTCGTCTCTTGTCTTTACTCTTGAATGAAGACCTCAGGGTCCAAATATATCCAATATTGTGTACACAGTGCACTGTGCATTTCTTTTTCTTTTTGCAAAGGTATGAATTTTCCTTTAATGTATACTATCTATCTCTTTCAGATCAGATCCCTCAAGCAGTTCTCAGTGAACTCAAACTCAAGCATGACCTCTCGACTCCCTCAGGTCATCATCTGTGACCTCTATGAAGAAAATATCATCATCATGTCATCATGCTACTCAGTCAGGAGTCTGCACCAGTGCAACCTGACCAATACCAGTCCCCGCGCGTGATGATGTTGCTATGCTGCAGAAAAGTGCTTACACTTGTGAGAAGACGGCTTAGTCTAAGATCAGCTCTGCACCCTCGGAGTCTAGCTTGTGATTTCACCCTGATGGTAAGTTAGTAGCCCCTAGTCCTTTCCTTCATGCTTTGTGCCGGCTGGCACACGTCCCTTCACATGTAGGAAAAAGGAAAATTAACCATGTCGTTCAGTCACAATGGTTTGCACCAGGACTCACTGCTGCAACTGGGCAGTATAAATGTTTGGTGTGCTCAACATACAACAGGCAAGACAAAACAACACACAATCACTTGCCTTTATCACGATCTTTATCCTGTATTTACATATATATGTATATATTTATATGTAAATACAGTTACATACATCTCACACACATGCATACAGTTAAATGCATGTGATGTATGATAGTTATGACCACCTTATACACGGTACACAGGTGTTAAGTTATATGCATAGGTGTTGATTTAATCTAAGTTGCATGAAGTACTGCATGTTGCATGCTGTTTGAAACACCATACATAAAATAGATCACTTTTGAGTGGCCTTACTATCGGTGTAATTTCTTCTTTGTCCTGCTCTCTCTTCCTTTCTACGTTCTTTCTTTTTTCTATCTGTTCTTCTTTCAAATGCTAATAACCAGAACGGGGGTGAAATGCTGATAACCAAGATGGCCCAAAGTCCAAGTGTTGGAGAGCTGACAGCAGGAACTCCTGCTAACCCCCTGCAGAACCCATCAGAACCAAACACAGAGAGATTAGACCTATCAAAGAGACCAGGAGGCCCAACTGAACATGCTAACTCACTGCAGCCCAAACCCACTTCAGACCCAACTAAACCTGAAGTCAGACCCCACGTTCCCTATGGATTACCCCTAATGGATGTACTGTTGCACATTTAAGAAATAGGTTCCACCAAAATCACTACAACACAGAAGTAGCGTGCCAGAAGACTCATTCCCCCAATACTACATAACATCCCATGTCACCAGAGCCATGTGACATCGTCACCTACAACCTGGATCTGAGGAAATCTTGCCTTCAAAACACCAGGCACCACACCATCTGTGGGGTACCCAAAACCGGAGAAGAAGCCCGTCCCCACAAAGACTCTGCTCCTACAAGGATGCTCAGCATGCTCCCGGCTATCTGTCTCTCATGCACTATGTACAATTCGTTTGAAGTATTCATTCTGTCAAGTCCTCTATCAATTCCAACTCTGTTACACTTTGTTTATGTATAACTGTCAAGCGTTCTCCCCCCATTAGTTTTCCCCCTACACCTAATAGGGTTTTATAACAGGTTTTATGGCGTTTTTCTCCTAACATGTCTGTTTCTAAATATAAACGAAACACTAGAGTAACCATATATTTACTTTTTTAAGAATTATATAATTTAGACCTACTTTACTTTGGGTTAATTTACAACCATTACTGTTCACACAATGTAATTTCCAATAATTACCTCTTTACTCTATAAAAGCGTTGACAAATTAAAGGTTATATCACAAATGATATAACCTTTAATTGATTAACTACATTGCATCTGGAATCACCGCTGTGGCCAAGATGTGCGTTGTCAATTAACTAGGCTCCCAGTCCTGACCCTGAGAACCCCTTTTGGTTTGTGTTTCTTTGTGATGTTTGTGCCTACAATGTGTCTATAAAAGTCATGAACATTCGTCGTCTCATTGAAGATGCTTGGTTAATGCCCAGTGTGTCTTCCCACGATCATGCTCCAGTAAATCAAATACTTTGCCAGTGCCACTAGCACTGGCAAAACAAATTTCAGCCATGGCTAGAATATAGAATAAGAATAAGCTATCCTATCCTTTTGATTAAATTCAGTGCACACACTGTGAACCTGGCACACAATCTGCAGAAAACCAGGCTTGTTTTCTGTTTCAGTTTCTCCATATTTTGAGGACGCCATCTGTAAAACTAGACAGCAGCATATAACAAAATGTATCTCATGTTACAAATCTCAATGATGCGTTACAAATTCAATCTGATGTTCCAATCCCGATAAGGTCATGTTCTTCTTCATGTTTTTCCCTGATCCTTATTCATTTACTTTCCTTATTAATCCATTAACCACAGGCGACACACAACATTATGCTGCCGTCTTTAATTCAGGTCTGTTTTAATTGGTTTAAGTTGTTGTCCCTAACATGGGAATACAGCACTACGATGCTAATGGACTCACCAGTAGATAAAGTAATAATATACAGACGTATACTAAATGGTGCCAATGCGGACATTCATTGATAATAAATGTGACTACATTCCTGAATCCTCTGACAACTCCGCTCGACTGGCCATCCTATAGCCACAGGCCATGACCTGAGCGCTCTAAACCTCAACTTACCTGCTATATCAAGCCTGCAAACTACTGCAGATAACGTGCACGCACGCGCGCGCGTGTGTGTGTGTGTGTGTGAGTGAGAGGGAGAGCACTGGTCCAAGGCTCTGTGTTGATTCTAACAGTGGTTGACAGCTCACAGAACAAAATACCCAGGTTGCCGCAGGGAACAGGCACTCTACCACTCACAGATACTTTATTTATAGGTGGAGGGGGATTGTGCAGAGGTTAGGTTCAGCCGGTCACCAAATAGACAGCACACACCTGCCTTTTTTTCGTTGCCTTTTTCGATAGCAACTTAAATGACCCCCCCGCAAATGGGAGGCTTTGTTCAGACCCATATGGATGCAATTTTCAGGAATGATTTTAACCCTTGGTTCAGTAATGGCCTAGCACATTGAACAGTATGCAAATATACTGGATATACGGTTAGCCCTTAGTTGGTGGTTTTACTCCAAACTACAAAATACTAAAGTTTTTTAAATAATACATGAATGCAATCCAAGTTGTATTTGAGTTGAGGCGTGAGTAAAAGTCAAATAATATTATTATTGAATATGTGAAAATGGGAATTAAATCAAGACTGGACGATATATATATATATATATATACCATCAACAGGGCTTGACATACATATGCTTCCGAGACATATACAACAACCACAATATAACATGAGGTCATGGGGCCTGCTTGTCTCCCACCAATCTGTTGGGACAGGATGTTGTGTGTTTACATCCTCTTTTTTCATACTCCCATACCCGTAGGCCTTTCAACACCCCCGATAGGTTATGTATTGTGTATTTGTGTGTTGCTGAAAATAGGCCTACATGATTATATTGCATTCACTATGAATGAAAAAACATGAATGACCGTTATTTATTCTGTACTAACTAACTAACAAAATATGCAAAGTAACATGCACAATGAATGATGCTATAATACTATTAAGACACATCAAAAAGTAGATAAGTAAAAAAAATAATAATGGCAATGAAGTGTATATAACATGGTTCGAAAGTGGAAGAAATCGGTTACACGTCAAGCTTGTCTAAACCCCTGTGGAGATTTTGCACATGCTTTCAGACTGGAGGTTGTGGTTGTGGTTGCACAAAAATGATTGCTGAAACAAGCCGGAGCACAGGCACGGCAGTGGTATTGATACTGACACTATGCTGTAGTGAGTGACTACGGTTTACCTGCAGTGCTCTCAATTACAACTTCATGAGATGGGCCTGCGCAAACTGTACGCAAGATTGACCGACAATCACATCAAATCCTAAAATGGATTCAGAAATGCATTTATTTGACTCCAAAGGCAAGTGATAATGGTCTGTGTGACTGTCACAACATACTGTTAGGACGCTGAGAAGAATGTCTCATGGATTGTGTAGAAAGTGCTACTGAGGGTTGAACGGCATTTTATAGAGCTGGACTGCGACGGCATTATAAATGCGGATTCCTCGTTCAGCTTTGTGCAATAAATCAGGGTTTGTGCAATTTTAAGAAGCCACGAAAGGCTGTACAAGATGTATAACACATGCCAGTTGACAGAAGCTCAGAGGGTAGAGCAGGTTGTCTGGCAACCAGAAGGTTGCTGGTTTAATCCCCGGTTCCTCATAGCTAAGTGTGGCGGTGTCCCTGAGCAAGAAGTGAATGACACACACATTTTTAAATGCTTTAGCTGACAACCGGTTGGACAAGCCCTATATAAATGCAGTCCATTTACCAATGTATTTAAATGTGTTGCATGTTATGGTTTAAATGTTTATACTGGTTGTAATTAGTATGTAGGAATAACTTTCATTGCCAGGACAAAGAAAGTACATGTTACACACTGCCATTGGGTGGAGATGGTTAAAGACGTTTCCAAGGCTGCAACGGACTAATGTTGATATTTCTAGTGTTTTACTTGGGCATGCGTCATATTATTCCGAAAACCATTCGACGTTGTCTTTAATGGTGATCTCCATGAACGCTTATTTCAAGTTTCATTTCATTTTCTCTTCTTCCTTTCAACAAAGAAAACAAGATAATGCGAAACAGTCAAAAGTTAAAAAAAAAAAAAAAAATGCAAATGCTTCAAAGCATGCATGCCTGTAAACAAATTTCAGAAAATGTCATGCAAGTGATGAACATAAAAAAAAAAAAAACTCCTCCACAGTTGAAGGGCGAGGCTTATTTGGCTTTTCGCAAGTGATTCAGCTCTCTGATTCCCCATAGCGATCACTTTGAGAGCTGCATTTGTCAGTTCAGTGTTTTTTCGGCTCCATGTTGAAGTTTCCACATTCAGATAAGGAGCTCTCGGAGCGTTTAAACATTACCCTCTCCTCCACGCCACAGGTCATTCCAGGGCTAGTGGCGTCTAATCCATTCGCTGGGCTTTGTCCTGTCCAGGTAGCAGGGCGAAGATCTACACACGGGCGATAACAATTGAGAAGGAATTCACAGAGGCGGCGTGACTGAGAATAATATTTGGCCACCAGCTTCGTATTGCATATGCGGTATGTTCCTCTTGTTTTCTTCACACCAGTCTACGGTTCCGGTCCTTACAAAAAAAAAAAATGACAACCTTATCAAAATATTGCGTTTTACTTTGGGTAGCATGGCACCCGCACCCGCATTGCATTAGCGAGATATGTTTTGCTTTAACCAATACTTACTTACGAATACCCAAGTTATCGTATCGCTCGTAGCACACTGTATCCAAATAGTGCAAGAATAATGGACGCCTGGTGAGGTTTGGTGCATTTTGCGATCGCTTACACGTCGGATTGATGTGACAGTTTGCGTAACTTTCGATAATAATGCGAATATTCCCAGCACAACTATGCCCATTCCTTTCGTTATATAAACTCAGTTAAAGCGCACGGTTAACACAGACCGGGCTAATAACAACAACAACAACAACACCTCGTAAGAATATGCCAGTGTGAATATTAACAACACATAGTTATGAATTTGTGTTCGGGTTCACGTATAACCCTGTAATATACAATCTGAACTCGAAACTCGAGTCGTTTTTAACGTGCACTTGCAAAGCATTACGCTGCATGAATTGCGAAATGTGCTGTAAGGGTTTTACGAGCGGTAGGTCATCGAGGCTACCAGAAAAAGATAATGTACTCTTGAGTTTACAAAGCCAACAATGTAATCGGTTGGATCCCGAGCACTGCGATTTGCGTTGTCCATTTTGACTTGCGTTAGACGGCACTTCAGGACACACACGGACCATAGTCCAGCAGCACGGGGAGGGGAGGGTGGGGGTAGCCCGGGTCAGCTTCTGGTCTACGGTATAGAGGGAGATCTGCGTTCACTTGTGAGATCGCTCTTGTTCTGAAGGAATTGCGGCTTTATTGCACACCCAACAGACGTCGGCGAACTACGCGTTTGTAGTTCGCTAACAATGATACCGACGAGTTCCAAGAGGCACCTTCTAATTACTTTGTTGAAACTTGTTGCACCACCTTTTTTCAGATGTGCTGTCAGTCCCACCCATGTCACATATCCTTATCCAGTCTACAGTGTGAAACACATCTCCGGTCTTGCTCCTGGTAAGGTCATCATGGTGATCCATTCAGAACTGTGTCTCAAAAGATATACTAACTGGATGTTATTGTTGACCCCCCTGACCAGCTGTTTTCTCTCTTTGTGGAGTGTCTATCTGGCTAATATAAAACACTCTTGCCGCACTATATGTTCAGTTCTACTGTGTTGCATTATGATGATGTCATTTCCTGCAAGGCTACTAGTCTATGCAGCATTAGTCATAGTATAGGTGCTGTGTAGTAAACCTTTAACACTTTCAAAATCACTTTAGTGCATTATTCATCGTTAGGGGCATCCAGTCTTGACGGTGATTATCGCGGATTATTATATCCTAAATGTAATGCTATTAATACAATTATTAAAATGTGCAGACGTTGGACAGAAGATACAATCTCAAGGATATTAATTGCTGAATAAAACTTGGCAAAAGGTTTTGTGTCGGCTACACATAGCCTCAGGTTATTTTCCTTCCATACCGTCCTAAATACCGGTGTTTTTTTCTCTTTTTAGTATTTGCCCTTCTTACTCACACGCACTAGATCCTTGTTTTGCATCAGCGTAATTAATCACCGTTGATGATGGCCAATATTTGTCCGGCATGCTGTGCTTTTGAAGGTCTTTAGTTGTGCAGGGTGGTGGCCATCTGTAGGGAGCAGAATAAGGAGGCAGTGCTGAACAGCTTTAGGGTGCACACAACACTGTAACAGGGTAGCCCACCACTGAAAGTAGCAGCAGAATCACAAAAACAATGACTTTGGAGATAACGGTTTATTCTCAGTGGCTCAGTGCCACTATCAGTTTTCCAGACTAGACAATTGCCTGTATTGCCTGCAGCAGGATCAGTCACTGGTTCATGTTGTTAACTATGGTGCCATCCGTTGATATATTTGCACCTCTTCTGGTCCTGCGGTAGAAACGAACCTAAGGTCTACTTACTAATAACAATGTATTAATGTAAAACTGCACATTGTGACTGAACCATTTGATTGATTATGAGGTAACTAATAGTTGGTTAAGGGGGTAATTTCAGTGCTTTCTTTTGTGAAGTGACATTGGCAGCAGAAGATTGTTAAGAGTATATAACCTTTAAGATGTTTTGTGAGATCAGAGAATATTTCTTATGATTATGATTTATGTTTATTCATCTCAGGGATGACGGAAAACAAAACGGAAGACAATATTTGCAAAGTTGTCTGTAGCTTATACGTATCAGCTATTCACATACTTACAGCATATCTCATGACTCTTATTTAGCTTTCAATGGGGGCTCACATTCACAAATTATTTCTTGGAAAAGTTGTCAACTTAATTGCACTTCAATTCCTTCAAAATGTAATAAGATATACATATATACATACACTTATTTCGGACACAGCATTGTGGTCTAAGAACAAATTGTACAATGAATTGTAGGCATAAGGCAGTGTAGAATCAATTCCACTGTATCCCTGAACAATATTTCCATATATGATTTGTATAAATAAAATTATTATCATAAACATTGTTAAACACATTTGATGTATGTAATGGGGGTTTGGAAACCAAACCATCAAATCTTTTGAAAATATAGTTTAGTTAACAGTCAAACACATATAATGAACCAACACTGCAATTGTTACCATTAAGTCATTGTACATGATATAAGTATTATTGATTAGGCCCACTTAAACTCATTTTCAGAAAGTCCCTATAGTACTACACCTAACTGTGCTGTTTATAGACAGGCATGCGTTAGGCCAACTCAGCATATCGCTTTTAACTATGTCCTCATGTTTGTTTTATTGTGAATGATGCAGTTAAACAAGATTGTGCAGATGGTTATCATGTTCCTACAGGAGTTTGTCTCATTCAGTGATTACCTTACCAGGTCTGATGTATTTCCAGTGTATAGCGTATGTAGTGGCCCTTGGGGTTTGGATAGTGTACCTTTTATAGCTATTGTACATTTCTTAATCTACGTTCATCTCCTTGATCACTATAATCCTATTAGTCAGTTAATCCAAGTCAATCATGACGATTTAGCAATGTCACTTTGGGCACCCTATGCTGTTGTATATATTCATATTAGACATTGGTTATGCACAGATGGCATTTTTTTGTTCCTATTTTCATTAGTCATCATCATATTCCCGTAGTTATAGGCAATTTTCCAAATGCATATGAAAAATTTTCAAAAAGTATTTCAACAACACAATTAGAAAGTTATGCGCAAATAGTTTTAAATGCAATTCAAACAGTTGTAGAATAGTGAGGGTTTTTTATAGATTATAAAAGACTCTTTTATAGATTCAACTCTAGGAATCGTGGGATTTCATATGCTGTTTACAAGGGGTGTTACAAAATGTTGAAATGTTGAAATTCATTTCTAATGGTCGCAGTAGACCTTCCAAATTGGGTTTCCCCCCCCAGAGTTGTGATGTGTGACATTGATTTAACACCATACATATGCAACCAACATGGTCACAGTGTTCTTGAAGCCCTGGCTTGAATGGCTTCTGTCTGCGTGGCTGAAAAATGCTGCAAAACAGCTAGGTCTTAAACAACTTTAAAACATGAAGTATAGGTATTTTAAAGATAAGCTAAGATTTAAAAGCTATGATTTCAGTGAAATCTGTTATAAATGGCACAGTCAGCTATCTGTTAGCGAAATGCTCTGTGAGAATATCTGTTCTGGTTGACTACGCGCCTGCCTCTGTTTGAGACCATTTAGAGTTTAGACCGCTCCCGGCTAATTTCTGACCAATCAGGGCATCTCTTCTCTGATTGATTTGGGGAATCCATCTTGCCTGTCAATCACATTCACACACACAGCGTTATCCTCTCAATGGTAGAGAAACGTAAGGAGGGAGGGCGCAGAGAGGGAGGGTGCATTTTTTTTGGGTTGTTTATTTTCTTGGTCTCTTCCGCTCTCTCTCTTTAGTAACTCTTAAATCTTACCCACAGCACCCATTTATATATATATTCTTTTTATATCTGGAAAGGTGTTTTGTAGATTGTGTTTTTATCAAAGCTTTTGGCAAAAGCACATGCTTAGTGGAGACTCTTACAAACTGTGAGACCCAAATCATAGAATTATTGGCTAACCCGATACATGGGCTTTATTATGGTTGGCATACTGGTAACTACGCCTGCAGCTGTCCGAAACAACTGCTTACATGGCAAAACAGTAAAAGACTGTTTCAATGATTGACTGTCCATTTGTTGGGTTGTCGGCAACAGTTCTCTTGCATGAAACCCTGCACAAACCGTCAACTTACCCAGTGGTCACTTGACAGGTGCACACAGCCAAAGACTGGGCCTGTGTGTCCAGTGTCGTACCATGCTGTGCTAATTTTTTTATCCTGTCGCTACTTTTCCATGCGCCCAGCGGCTCCTCAAAAGAGTGAGGTTTGGTGAGCGGACATGTTATACCCTGTAACATTAATTTAGATTTTCTGTCAAATATAAGGAAAATGTGCTAATGATGTTCTGTGTAGTTCTACTTTATGACGAGCCCAGCTGCTGCAGCCTTCACAGTTGTTTTGCCTACACTCATCCTCCTTTATGCAAGTTGTCACAGAGCCAATCACTAGCTAGGCAGAGGTTTCCTTTTAGACCAGAGGAAGTCAAGCATTATAGATAAAAGGGAAAAGCTGGAAGCTCTGAAATTATGGCTGCTAGATTTGATCTGCATTTTGGGATTTATCCTGTGTGTTTGTTTGGTTGTAGGTCCAATAGAATCTAATCCCTGTGGCTTTACCAATGTCCCATGAGCCGGAGTAAGCATATTTGTTTATCACAAATGCCATTCGGCCCCCGCATTGTACACTGTGCGTATGCACATTTGTGTGTGTGTGTGTGTGTGGGTTTGTGTATGTGGTGTGTGGTTTTTAATTACTTTTCTCCCCTTTCAAACTAAGTGTAACTTGAAGGCAATAGAACACGAAGAAGCAAACCATTCTAAGCAGGCCATTCATTCATTATTTGCTGGGCTTCTGATGGACGAAGCGCCTGCATGGTGATGCAATGAAGGGAATCCTGGGTAACTGTAGATCAGAGATGAGCTCAAGTACAAACTGCATGTTCCGTGTATCTGTGGTCCTGATTGGTTGGTTGAGAACAGTAATATACCCGGTGGCACTAGTGTTGTGTCAGCCATTCTATGAGAGTAGTGTCTTAAGATGTCGTTCAATATCATGCCAGTCACTTAAAGCCCAAACCTTTCAAACGGAAGTCAGATGGCATTTTCCGAACGTCTTTCATGTGGCGTCTGCCTAAAACCACAGGTTGGGGCAGGACATAGCTTTTCAAGAAGCTGGAGGCGTTTGGTTTGTTGCGGTTGCTAGGGTAGAGCTTCGCCATGATATCTGAATCTGTCGAAAACCAAAGCGAGCTGTCAATCACTGTGCTATGAGTTACAGTTGACAATAGAGCAATGCAATCGGACAATTACTCGTCGGGTTCACGCCAGTGCAGGCATGTGTCATAACTACGTAATACAGCCATATACCTGTACCAGATTTAAGCACAAATACATTTTTGGGCACAAATACATGAAAAATACCTACATTGAATCATTTTGACCATTTCAAGGTTATTAACACATGTATATTTAAAGATTGGTAGGCTCCTCAGCTCCAACATTGTTTGTGTCAGTTTGGAAAGTTGCTGGTTCAACATGGCGGCGACGGTAGAGTGAACACGCACACTTGCATGTACACGCGAGAAGTAACCTCACAGCAGGTCACCTTTGTTAAGCCATTACATTTTTCGGAGGCTTTCAATGGGAAATCCTCGTCATGTCCTTATTAAAAAGTGGGGCTTTTCAGGAAAAGCCCCGTTGAGCTAATTAGATTCGCAGGGATCGGAGTAATCAAGTGATTGATCCTTGTTGGAAGGAGCTTCTATAGAATGGATCTTTTTTGTTCTTTGTAAAGCTCAGGCCCTTCTGTCTTGTCCCAACCACTCGCTCAAAGAGAGGGAGATTCACGCTTGCATGGGCCAACACTGACGCATCAGTTTTTCATGAAATCAAATGCATACAAAACACTGAAAACCTAGTAAATTTTGGCCATTTGATATACCAATATTATGCATTTAGATATATATCGGTGCATCCCTGTAATTATGAGAGCTTTGAGCTTGTTATCGGTTCACATCTGAAGCCCAGGTTGAGTGGGAGTTCTTTGGAAGGTGTGAGGACCCACCCAAGATTTAGGATCTTACCATAGCATCATTTGCAGTTCACAGGAGAAAAAAAGTACAATTTGTGTTATACAATGTTTTGTCATTTGCAAGCAGTGCAATTGGGTTTGTATTGCACTATGTCTATCCCATTTTAGTACGTCTTCATAACCTCAATGGCATATTTTCATCGTAGTTTATTTTTGTGTGTGGCCACAGAAAGGAAAAGCAATGTTTTGGATCTGTGGAAGTCTTTTTGAAGTCTGTTTGTATATACACCAAGCTTACCAGATCCTGGTGATCCTAGAAAGAACATCAGTGATGAGGGGGGCTGTGTGATTCACAGCACTCACTGGGGAAGCATACAAATGACAAGTTTGCTGGAAGGAGCAAAGTTGCAGCCAAGATGAATACCACACCAGGATAGTGGACATAGGTAGTAGGTCGTTGGGTTTAGCTCTCGGTTTCTGTACTGACGTTTTTGGCGTCCCTTCATTTTTGTTACGCACCAATCCAGTCGCCGAGCAACTGGGTCGCCTCATAAGCAACATACGCACCTGGCACGCGTTTTTTTTATGTCAATTCAAGATCAGGACATTTCCCGGCTCAACACACAAGTTTTACACTCAAAACCATTGGTTTTGTCTGTATTGAAAACAAACCATTTGTATGTACTCCAGTTACAGGGGAACATTTTGCTCCCAGAACAGCCAGGTCACCACTTGCACCTTTACACTTTTATATCGGCTATTCATTGTAGGGGGAGGTTAGCGGTTAACATATTCCATAGACCACTGTGCTAAGATACCAGCGGTACATGGCCAGAACATCTGCAAGGCTTAATTAGCCTGGAACTTCATGTACTAGCCTACAGATACAATTCAAAACCATTTGAGTTGTATGTACACTGTAATGTGTAAAATGATGTGAGGCTGCAACTAACAATTGATTTTATTGTTGATTTTTGTTGACATTATTTAGTCTTTATAAAATCTAATGAGTAATTGCAAAAGCCAGTCCAAAGTTACAGGAATCCAAAGCTTTTAAATGTGTCTTAAATATGCTTGCTTTGTCTGATGTACAGCCAGGGGAAAAACGAAACATTACAAACTCCATTTTCTTTCAATCGAGCAATCAATGAATCGACATTTCTTTTAGCCCTTAGCACTTATGTTCAGTGCTTTAGAGGTTGTGACGTCACTCCAGTTTGTGGTAATACACACAAATGGCCTAATGGTATTTGTAGTGCAATGAAGGCCACCTCTTTTTTTCTTCATGTTGCTGAATAACGACAACCAATCTATGCCATGGCTACAGATATTCTTGTGTATTTCAGCACACATTTAGTTTTATTACAATCTCGGAGCAATGATGTACTTCAAACCTGCAAACCTCAGTCACCTGGCCCCACCTCGCCCACCAGGGCCTTTGGGGCCTGGGTGCTGAGGTGTTCTATTCTCTCACATTGTATTATTCATAGCTTCCGCTCCGATCTTAAATGAGAGTGGAGTTCCCGTTCCAACTTAAAAGTCTATTGCGAATCATAGGCTATGTCGTTTAATTTAACTTTTGACAAGGCTGAAGTTTAAATGAGAGCATAATCTAATATCACAGTGTTATTTGGAGTTCAAATGAGAGCAGAGCTGTTACACCTTAAATGCAATAAGGAACGCTGTATTATTCGGAGTAATGAAGAGCAACGCCATATTATTCAGAGAATGAGCGAGAACGAAATACGCAATTTCAATGGAACGCAACGTCCACCTCAATACCCAGGCCCCAAAGGCCCTGGCGGTCCAGGTGGAGCTTGGTGACTGAGCTCTGCAGGATGATTCTAGTGAAATGTTTACTGGTCTCAACAACTGTGCCAAAAAATGATAGCATGCAGAGGGATTTGGTTAGATATAACAGCATTGCTAACAGCAAATGTTATCTATACCACACACACTCACACATATTCTTGTCCCATAAAACCATATGTAATGCATATCAAATGTGCTTGAGAAATTTCAACATTTGTTTTTCTTTGTATTTGACCTGGATGAAAAATATTTGAATCGTTTTTTCTATTAATTATAGCTATAATTTGCAGTGAGGTTTATGCTACATCGCCAGCATGTTGAATACACATGTTATAATTGGTTAACCTGTAAAATGGCTTTCCTACAGTTTTACAGCTTTTGACATAAAGTCTGTATGTAAATAAATGCATACATATTTCTCTCCACATATACATATACATTCTATTAGCGTTTGCTTTGAGCAGATTCAGAGGATCGATATATAGCCTACGCTTATCACCAAACATATACGGGGGGCTGATCTATGCTACCTTTTTCTATATCTTCTTCATGTTCCCCTGCGATGTCCCAGTGCGTCTCTTGCTTCTTAAGGCTTGTTCAGACCAAAGAGACTAGACGAGACAGGAAACCAAAGAGACGAGACAGTAACTTTGTAACTGCCGGTTACAACGTTACGGTGTTGGTTGTGAATGGTCTAGTTTTACAACGTCTCCAGTAGGCTTAAGCCGACAAGTCAAATTCCAAATCGTAGCATAAAACTTAAAACTAGACTAGTCTCTCTCAGCCGATCAGTGTCTAGTGCTAATTGCCAGCCATCAGACTTGGTAAACACAACGCCAGGTTTAATGTTCTTGTCAACTGTGTATATACTCCGCCGGGCCCATACGAACAAAATTCATAAATGACTGGACATTCTCCCCACTGTAGACACCAAATTGAGCGATGTTTCCTCCGCCTCCAGTGTTTCAGCTGCAGCAGCGATAGAGCTGATGAAGTCCAGTGCATCTTCGTCATTCCAGATTCTACTTTTGCTCTCTTTTCAGGAATCGGGTTATGTTAGACAGCTAACATTTTCAGTGTGCAATTTTGGAAATGGGCAGCAGCCGTGTTGGGTGCTGCACGCACGCTACAGATCCCTAAATGGAATCCCGACGTGTCATGTAACTATAGAAACGGTTTAGTTTTAAAATTAAGCAAAACTCTAAGACGGGGTCGTTTTGTCCGTCCCGTCTTTTTGGGTCTGAACCGGCCTTTACGTGCGATGGGTTTCTGATGCAAAGAGCTTAAGGACCACTGACCTTGGCCGGCTGACAGACGGGAGCTTTCTTTTTTTTCTCTCTCCAGTTTTAAGGAAACTAGTTGGGGGAAACACTTTCAAGCTGGGACAGGGTTGAATTATTAATGTAAGATTGAGTACAAGAGAGGTAGAGAGAGAGATGGGTAGAGAGAGAGAGAGATGGGTAGAGAGAGAGAGATGGGTAGAGAGAGAGATGGGTAGAGAGAGAGAGGGTTAGAGAGAGAGAGGGGTAGAGAGAGAGATGGGTAGAGAGAGAGAGGGGTAAAGAGAGTGAGGGGTAAAGAGAGAGAGGGGTAAAGAGAGAGAGGGGTAGAGAGAGAGAGGGGTAGAGAGAGAAGGGTAGAGAGAGGGGTAGGGAGAGAGGGGTAGAGAGAGAGAGCGGTAGAGGGAGAGAGGAAGAGGGAGATGTAGCGAGAGAGGGATTTTAAAAAGCGTTCATCTGCCCTGTCTCTGGTGCACTTTGGTGGGGTCAGCTAGGGTAAGCAGCCACGTGACCGATCTCTGGCATGGAGGAGAACCTCTTCCTATGGATGTCCTGCTGAAAGGCAGAAAGGGTGTTTGTTATGCCAATAGTGTGCACCTTCCCACCCCACTTCTCACTCGACTAAATCCAGGTCAACCTGCAATCTTTGAGGATGGCGGTGCTCTGGCATCCGTCTTGTTATTTATGTACCTATTTTGTTGCTTCAACATGACATCAATGACAGCGTGCCATTTTTGCCATGTCTGGCAGTTATTTCACTGACAGCACACTGGAAAATGTCACGCTAATATCACACAATTAATATGCCGTAATATGACAGATTTCCAGTTAAATGTGGGTATTAGTCTGTGACGCTTGGAATAGGCTTTGATCCTTGATTGTATTGTGCAATATACAAGATTATTGGTTGACATGTTAAACATGCCAGTGCTGTGCTGTGGGCACTGAAACATAGCATTGGTCTTAATATTTGGAGATAAATTGACACATTTTTCCATTCAATGAATACTTAATGTTGTTGTTTGATGGCTTCTAAAGGTATTGAAAACCTTTTGCGATATTAGTATTGCAGTGTATGGTTACATTATGGCTCAATCCGGACACCCTTGTCATTAGGGATGGGACTCGGCAGGGACCTCACGATACGATATTGCAATGTTTTTTGAGCGCCGCTACGATGTGTGTTGCGATTCTGTAAATATTGCGAAAATTGCGATATTTTTTGGTGCAATTTTATCTTTTTTGTGTGGTTGAACCTTTGGGTTTAACGTTGGGGTTCTGGTTCGACAGGTCCGTCGGTGTCCGCCATTGTTTTTTTATATGAAAGTACAGAACAGAAAAGTAGTTGATGCGAATCAACTATAGGCTAATACACTATAGAGCCCTCTGTATGACGGTACCATTAATATGTTTCAACTATAGGCTAATACACTATAGAGCCCTCTGTATGACGGTACCATTAATATGTTTCAACTATAGGCTAATACACTATAGAGCCCTCTGTATGACGGTACCATTAATATGTTTCAACTATAGGCTAATACACTATAGAGCCCTCTGTATGACGGTACCATTAATATGTTTCAACTATAGGCTAATACACTATAGAGCCCTCTGTATGACGGTACCATTAATATGTTTCAACTATAGGCTAATACACTATAGAGCCCTCTGTAGGACGGTACCATTAATATGTTTCAACTATAGGCTAATACACTATAGAGCCCTCTGTAGGACGGTACCATTAACGTTTCCACTAAGATTACATTGACGTTTCTGGCTTCCATTTGTTTTGTTTCCAATTGTTTCCGAAGAGTGTTTTTTAAGCACTGCGGAAGCAAGAATCCCGATACTCGCATGAATCCACCCCTACATGAATCCACCCCCTATAAGATGATACAACTTGTCGCACCAGTCTGTTGACAATACACAGCTAAAGAATGAATTAAAGTTAAGGTAATTAACACACACACTTAATTAAAGTGTGTGTGTGTGTGTGTGTGTGTGTGTGTGCGCGTGTGCGTGTGCGCGTGTGTGTGTGCGGGCACGCGTGTCCAAAGAATGCAGACAACAGGAAGCCTTATTCCTCCTGCCAACGACTGCGACGACGTGTGGATGTGTGTGTGTGCGTGGGTGCATCTGAGGCATAAAATGTACAGTCCTTTGCGTAGTGGCTACAACAGTGACATACAAGTGCAGTTCGTTTACTGTATTCAACCCACAGCTTGAATGCTACGCCCCAACCACTCTCCACACAATGGCTGCATATAATGTTTTGATTCTACGCTTATCTCAGTGTCCCTGCCCTTTACTTTGTGACCCCTCCTGTTGTGTGTGTGTGGGGGTCGGTTAGGGGCCCTTCACCTTTGAAGACGGCTGGTGGCCTTCCAACAGTGAGGCCCATTATATAAGGCTATGGCTGTACTGCTCCAAGTGTGGCCCCCCCTTTCCCCTGTCCCGGTGCCAACACTCTTGGAACACACACACACACACATTCCCCACATCTCCCCAATGCCAAGGCCACTTTTTATTTGTTAATTCATTTTTTGTCCTTTTCTCTG
>OMNO01043910.1:0-13381 GCA_900303215.1 Trachyrincus scabrus
CTCATTTTTTTACAACATAGCTTTTACTGTGTGATGTTTTATACCACTTGATTCTGTGTTCTTATATTATACATACTTATACATTATACGATATTAAGAACACACAATAAAAGGACACAATTAAGTAATACAAATAGATAGGATACTCCTGGTCGTACCTTGGGAGACACGACCTTGATGAGTTCGTTGAGGAAGCGGAACTTGCCCACCTCGCTGTGGAAGCGTTTCCCGCAGGTCTTCATACACGTCTCCAGAACCTGAACACACCCACACCAGCTACTGATCCACACTCCATTCACTAAGCAGTGTAGAATTACACCAGTATCCTTGTCATAGATCATCCTTTTGGCTTATTACATCATGACAAATAATCATTTAGCATTTGACATCATCCTTCAATGTTAAATATTTGGGTGGAAACTTGCAGGAGAATGTACAGAGCACAGATTCTCTGCATGACACAGAGACCGCAGTGGGGATGGAACCCCTAACCCTGGCAGTGTTAATGCCTTGCTCTACCAGTAGAGATAGACAGGATCCAACTACTGTCGACAAAACAATAGAACATCAGTTTGCAGCAAAGACTAACCACCACTCACCAGCAGGGCCTGCATGGACTCCCACTCCTGGGGAGACTGGATCTTGTGGGCCAGGAGCCTGGTGGCCAGCTGAGGTCTGTAAAACACAGACACACGTGAACATTTCAAGGGATTTGCCTCAGTTCCGGGCGTTGGCGTGTAAACAGACGGGAACAACATGCAACACTGGGAAGACGGCGAGGTGAGATTAGTCAACACCGAGTCAGCAATTAGTCGGCACCGAGTTTGAACGACAGACTGCGTTCGTGACGTCGAACGTGACACCAGAATAAAAACAGAAAGGCTTGTCTACTGGCAATAGGAAAGGAGTCAGTCGCCTATTTTTAGCGGGTTTTCCCGCATTTAAAAAACCTGCACATACGTGCTAATTTTGGTGGGAAAAGGGTATTAGTGTTGGATTAGGTTTGTTGGTGTGCAGAACACACCATTAGTTCCATCATACCAGGAAGTGAAACTCTGATACTCCGGTATTTCCAGACTACAGACAAGTGGAATGCAACCCTCACACCTGACATTTGAGTCACATAAGGGGAATGCATCCCCCCACCCAACATCCAGCTGTATACTCCGGTCACAGAGGTATATGTATTATTATTGGTTTCCTTTCCTGTCATTTTCAGCTGCAACACTTCACAGAGAAGTCCCATTATCTAACCACTTAACTTCCCAAACTGACGTGATGGCTGTACAATCTCCCCAGAACATGAAGAATAAACGAGTCCATGATCATGAATACGGAACATATATGATCCACTCATGGAAACAGAGCCCGTACCCTTCCAGGTCGCCGTTGAGCTGGTCGCAGAAGCCATGGATACTTCCCCAGTCGGTGTCCTTGTTCAGCGGGTTGGTGGCTTTGTCTGTCAACGAGAGAGAGAAGCTGATAATGCAGGGCAGACAATGGGGCTACTGTAATGCACAGTCTCTCGTTACTACTTCTCTCTAGACTAAACACATTTCGCACGCAGGATTTAAGATTACTAAACTTTATTAATAAAGTCATCTGCATGTCACGTGACTCGCGTCATAGAATCCGATACTAGTGTTTGCCATGTAAACCCCAGCACTCATTCAACCAACACATGAGAGGCGAGCTTAGCATCTCCGGGTAGCACCCTGGAGCTAGCCTCGCCTAGCAGTGTTTGTACATGAGAGACACCGTGCAGGGCGTCTTTAACGCTACATCTCACTACCCTGCTGACGACCTCCCCTGGGCTATGTTGACAGCTGGTTAGCACAACAGCTAAGGGGGCAAGCTAGCGCTTTAGCAGCCTGGCTGTGCTGATAGCGGTAGCCTGTGCGCCTGCGTGTGGCCTTGTCGCCCGGTTTATGGGTAGGCTTCGAAGGAAAACAGTTTGTACACTTTGGTGTCTTAAGCGACGGTTGACTGGGAGTTGTTAACTTTGAAATACTCACTAATGCGAGACTCCAAACTCTCGGCGTCCGGCGGCGCAGCCATCATTGACGGGATTTATGTTAAACACGTGGATCCTCTCGCGAGATCTCGCTGCCACCTGAACGTGCAGGATGCGGTCAGGCGTCACAAGACGGAGCTCAAAGCGTTTCATTCGGCGGCACAAGAGATGAGCCGATGATCTTATATTTATTATATTACCCTATATTTAACCCTATTCAACACAACCCTATTCAACATCTTACATTAGACTGAGCATTACATTACATTACAGTCATTTAGCAGACGCTTTTATCCAAAGCGACATACAATAAGTGCATTCGACATAGGTTGGCAAGAAAACTCACCGGAAATCGTGAGTGCATTTCCTTCCTAAACAAGCAACTAAGAGCATAACTAGTGTTAAGGTGAGAGTGCAATAAGTTAGCAACCTACTTTATCTTAGACAAATGAGACAAATAAGAGAATCAAATAAACAAGAGCTAAGACAAATAATTGACAAATAGGCAAGGCTAAGAGGAAGACTGCAAATTGACTTGATGTAGATATATCATTTGGACACAGTATCTGGAGTAATGAGCCACACCATCCTTCAAGATAAACTTGCCAGAGGAAACAGGACCGATCTAATTATAGAACTGATTTGTATTTCCCCCTACTGGTAGAAACGGGTAACTACGGCCGTGCATGTGCAGAGCTGGTGGCGCAGAGCAACAGCACAGACAAAGTTAACGGACTTGTTTATACTCCGGGCTGGCCGACGTTTTGGGTAAATAAAATGTTTCTCAATGTTTTTTTTTGTTGTAACATTATCAACGGTAAATGGGTTTGAGACAGGCGGTCTTCAGTGCGGTGTGAGCAGCGTTGTTGACAAACAACAGTGCAACGTGGGCTCTGGATGAAGCGATGCAAGCGTCTGTGCGTCTTTAGATTTAGATCACGTGACACGAAGCGTCTCCCCGCAGCGCGGGGCTTTTATCTTGGAAGTTCAAAGCGCAGTAAAATTAATATTAATGCGAGCAAGTCGACCGCCAGGACACAGTTGTTTTGGGACTTTGGCTGCTATTCAGATTCGAAGAAGAGTGTTTTTTTTTTTTACGTCTGGCGTCCATCTATCAAGGTTACGGTTATTGTTTAGAAAATACCGCGAAGCCTCGCCTCGTATTGCGTAATGTCTGCCGAGCACTCCCATCTGATCATCATACCCCAAGAGATGGCTGACGGTCTCGCTTCCTTCTGTGCCACAATCCACACACCGACCAGATTTAACGTGAACCCTGCATTTCTGTAGTCTTTGGTACGTGTTTAATATGTACAAACAAGTGTATGGAGCATCAACGTATCCATCAATGTTAATTTATACATATATCTCAGGTTCTGTTTAATCTAACCAACAGTCACCGAGTACGAATTCTCTGTTGACCGATTCAGTTTGATCTGATATATTTATACAAACAACAGCATATGCAGTAGTAAAAACTACAACAATAAAACTATTGTTATGAAAAAGTAAAAGCCTTTTTGGCCGGAGGGCACAGAGGTCTGGGCCGCTGTAGCCACGCCCCTGTCTGACGTGCCTGTCAAAGAGTATGAATGGAAACAGTCGAAGATGTGTTTATTTTGAAGGGCCAGCACATGGTGTACTCTGAGGGTCCCGATTGGTTGGCTGTGCTCACCTACCTCAAGTACTACTAAAAGCTACTGCTACTGCATTACTTACCCCGACGCTACTTCAACCTGCCTGACCCCCTAATGGAGAACCTGTCCTTGTAGAATCACTTGTGCAACTGTGGCAGGTAGGTAAATCGGTTCAGGTTTTGGGGGAAAACAGGACAAAACCAACTTTTGTAGCCTCTGCCCTCCTCCTGCCAATCAAAAGAGATCCAAGTCTCTCACCACCATCCAATCAAAACTGGTTGAACCAGAGGTAGGGGTGCCATGGTGCCAGGTCTGCACATCAAAACCTCCTCATTCCTGCTGGTATCATCTATTCTACTGGCATTCGGTGACAATCACAGGTTTAAACAAGATGCGGTTTTTTTTTGTGTGTCAATATTTAAGACCAGGCTGAACATGTTTGTCCACACGAAACAGAGCACTCTGTCATCAATCCCAGTTCGTAAGTATGCCAAATAAATAGACTTTAGACTTTATTTGTCCCCACTCTCTTGACTCTGCAGCCGGTCCTGCCGGTCGGCAGACAGCCTCGAACCACCTCGCCCGCCCCCAGAGGAATGTGGCTTCCCCTGCTCTGGAAGCCCCTCCGGTGGTGGAGCTCCTGGATAAACTCTTCCACTTCCAATGTCAACAAAGCATGCTGTTTCCTCCCTCGGGCGGCCAGTTTATGCTCCTCTTCCTCTGATCTTCGGAAGCTGCCGGATTGCTTTCTCCTGTAGAGATGACACGACGCCCGGCAGTGTGCTCCGCTCCTCGCCATCGCTAGCGCCGCGCTCTGCAGGACACGACCACCCGGTCCAGCGAGCCTTCGGATCGACCGCCGCATCGCTTCAGGTAAACCAAAGGGGACTTTTACTTTGAAGCATACCAATACAGTTTGTATTTATTTATTTTTTTTAGTGTTCATTCCTTTTTTTGTTTATCAAGCATTAACTTCCTCTATTACGACAATGTTTAGGATTGAAGGCACTGGGTTTGATCCCCAATGTCCACAACCTACCTGTAAGCATCTTTGAGCAAGAGACCCTAACGCCTGCCTGCTCCTGAATGATTATATCTGTGTCTCAATTCACTGTGAGTCGCTTTGGATAAAAGCCTTTCCTAAATGATACAACAGTGAACATCAGTAATAATAATGTGCATACAGGAGATAGATGTACAAATAAGTAACAGTAGTTCATTCTTGAGTTTCTGTAGATGTAGACCGGTTTCCCTGGTGAGCACCAGAGCATCGAGACCGCAGCCCGACCCGAGACAGGAGGACACGCTGGTAATCAGCTGACGGTGAGGGGAGTCAGAGAGGTTGGGTGGAGTGCTGAGCGTCCTCCTCTCGGGTCAAAGGTCAAGGTGAAAAGGCTGACCCCCCACCACAGTTTTACAGACAAACACTGACGAGGCATTGTGGATTGTGGGCCCAGAGTTGACGTCCTGAAGCATGTCGAACCCGGGCGTGCCTCCCGTTCCTGCGCCCCGATTGAGCTTGTCAACTCCAGGTGAGTATTCTACCTGTGCTGCATGTGCAAAGCTGGTGGTGCAAAGCCACAAGTAGCCGATAGAAAGTAACAGGCTTATTTTGACTTAGTTTCATCAGCACATACTTTTATGTTGATGAAACTCAATTTCTGCCTTTCTATCCATTCTCCTTCTGTACAGATAATTTATCCAACCGAAGTCAGTCCACAACGAGTCCTAACCCCACGTAAGCAGTTCTACGTTTCTTATTGTTGACTAAAGGTTGATTGAATTGGAAACATTGAGAGAATCTAAAAGAAGAGAGAGGGTTAAAAGTAGGCATCACCAACTCTGTGTTTCCCTGAAATGTCTGCTTAATTACTTGATATTTACCCTGAGAGAAGTACGGTAATTCTGTCCATTATGCACCCTAATCGGGGTCTTCTCCTCAATGTTCCAGCACTAGCCAGAAAGCTAAAGGCACACACCCATGGATGACCATGGTCCATTCAGGCCCCTGGACCCAGCTTCCCCCCGCACCATCTCCATTAACCCCTCCTGACTCGAGCTCCCTGTCCGCCAAACCCAAAGGTTGGTTCAAGCCCAGGGTCACCCCGCCCAACCCCTTTGCGGAACCCGGCGAGGATGCTAACCGTAAGGCGGGACAAGAGGCTGCTAAAAAGCCAGCCAATCAAACCAAACCCTCCGAGCCTCCGAGCCGTTTGAGGAATGACTCCAGTCCTCCGACAGAAAAGTCGGACATACAGGGCAAGCCGAGCTCCAGCGACAATGCAAATGCAGCTAGCGCATCTGATGCTATTAGGAGCCAGGAGGCTGGGGCCATTGGTGGTGTAACAGACATAGCAGGTGGGATTGGTGTACCAGCAGATTTGGCTAGCGGACTTGGGGTGCCTGACATGGCACCTACCTCAATAGATCCATCAAACGTTCCCGCTTTAGGTAGCTTAACTGGGGAGGGCCCTTTGAATGGACTAGCAGAAGGAGCTAATCCACTTGGTTCATTGAAGGCTGGGGCCATTGGTGGTACAGCAGACATAGCAGGTGGGCTTGGGGTGCCAGACTTAGCGGAAATGGGTAGCCTAGGTGGCTTAGCTAGCAGTGTCACGCCACCTGATTTAGCTAGTCTTGGAGGACTAGGCAGTTTAGCGGACATTGGTAGCGGACTTGGGGTTCCTGGGGTACCGGACGTGGGTAATGCTATAGGTGGCTTGGCCATTGATGGGGGGGCAGATATAACAGGTGGAGTACCTGTCGGCTTGGCGGGTTTAGCGAGTGGACTTGGGTTGCCTGACTTGGCAGGACAAGCTGCCTCCATGAATCTATCAAATGTTCCCGATTTAAGTAGCTTAACTGGGGATGGCCCTCTGAGCGGACTCGTGGAAGGAGCTAATCCACTTGGTTCACTGAATCTGCCTGGAGCTGGGGCCACGGGTGGTCTAGCAGACATGGCAGGTGGACTTGGGGTGCCAGACTTAGCAAAGTTGGGTAACCTAGGTGACTTAGCTAGTGGCGTCGTGCCAACTGATTTAACTAGTTTTGGAGGACTAGACAGTTTAGCGGACATAGGTAGCGGGCTTGGAGTTCCTGGGGTACCGGACGTAGGTGAGTGTCCTGCTATGGGTGGCTCGATGGACTCAGCAAGCCCGGGTGCAGCCCCTGGTCCCTCCTCCACCCCCAAGAGCTCCTCTGTGCCGGCCATCTCCTCTGCCCCGAAGAAGGGCCAGACGACTCCATCCCAGAGCGAGGTGAGAGGCGTGTGTTAAAGGCTAAAGCCTGGCCATGTCACCTAGACCAGTGACATTATCTATGAACCAAAATAAAATGTATGCTTTCTTAGGACAGGGAAAGTACATGGCTCTACTCAGTGATTATACAAATGTGTTGGTTATTAATTTAATAATGAATTGTTAGCAATTGTTATCATGTTGTAATTATGTTAAATGTTATTCTGTTGACTATGCAAATGTACAGTAACAATAACTGAGCAACTTAATTTGAAAACTACTGTACAGCTATAGAGATGAGGTTGTATTTCTTCTCGTTCCAACATGTTATTTTCTAATATATTCCCACGGCAGACCAGCAAAGCCGACCAGAAACCCAACCCTAAACCGGCTCCTCCCAAATCCAAAACGTCACGGGCCTCCTCCTCCAGACGGCCGCAGGCTCCGGGCTACGGCTTTCCTCCAATCAAGAGGACGGTATGCGCCATGTATTTATCACATTTACATCCGTGCGCTGCCTTCAGCTCCCTGACTTGTGACTCCTTGTGACTTGTGTTTCAGGTTTTTAAACTTTTAAGACAAAAACAAGTTCAGCTGTAGACATAATAAGAATAGTAGTTGACTTTAACCCTGTTTCTTCATTACTGAAGTTAGTCTTGTATATATTTATTAGGATATATCAACCATTAGACCTGTAAGAGTGGAGAGTAGGAGAGAGCAAGAGAGTAAACACACCCTCTCTCTCTAAATCTCTCAAAAATCAAAATTGCCTCATACAGAGGCAGGCGCGCATTCATCCGGAACAGATATTCTCACAGAGCATTTCACTCACTAATAACAGATTACACTCAAGTTATAGCTCTTAAATCTTACTTACAGTACCTTTTTTTTTAAAAAAGCTACAAATATTTAAGAGGACAAGAATTTGTATTTTCTGAAAGACATATTTTTAACTTGTTTGATTGTCAATAGGTTGTGTGTGGGTGGATTGTGTGTGTGTCCCATTTTTGCAAAGTAATAACTATAAGGAATAATTTCAGGTACGAACTGAGGTTGGTGTTCCCACTGACGACCTGCAGGGGGAGCTGGGAGAGGTCAACAAGAGACTGGAGGAACTGGAGTTGTGCTCTGTGCAGCTGGAGAGCAACCTGAGAGACTGTAAAAACAGTATGTTTTCTTGTGTGTATTAAAACCCAACAGGAAGTCCGTAGCATCGGCGCTACCAGACCAACCGCCCACCCTCGGTGTAGTAGTGAGTCTAGTTTGTACTACTGGGTATGAAGAAGTCAAATGTGCACTATAAGATATCGTAATTCTGTACAGTGAAACGATACCAGGCATTGATATGGTTCATATTTTTCAATAGGGAATATAAAGGTAAAATGACGGCCGACATAGCCTTGGACCTCAGAGGGTTAAGGTGAGATAGTGTTAAGCTACAGAGTGCTGGATGTAACCGTTTGGTCTCTCAGAGAAGGAAGAGGAGGCCATGCTGACGGACTGGATGGCTCTGATCCAGGAGAAACACAAGCTGGTACGTCGAGACGCGGAGATCACTCACCTGTAAGTTCACTCACCTGTACGTTCACTCACCTGTACGTTCACCGCTTACTGATCTCATGGAACCGGGGCCAACCAGTTAGTTGGTGTGTGTGTGTGTGTGTGTGTGTGTGTGTTTGGGTGTGTTTTTATGTGGTTGTGTTTCCAGGACGAAGCAGAAGACTCTGGAGGAGAGGCAGGCTGACTTGGAATACAAGCTTCGATTTTTGCTCATCAAACCAGGTGAGAAGCTCCGCCCCCACCTCTACCAACCTTGTCTCACTGTCTGCCTGTCTGTCTGCCTATCTGTCTGTCTGTCTGCCTGTCTGTCTGTCTGTCTGCCTGTCTGTCTGTCATAGTAGATGGTGCGGCCCTTATATACTTTACAACACTATACTGTACTGTATTATACTAACTATACTGTACCATACTGTACTGTACCATACTGTATTATACTAACTATACTGTACCATACTGTATTATACAAACTATTGTGCGTGTGTGTGTGTGTGTGTGTGTGTGTGCGTGTGTGTGTGTGTGTGTGTGTGTGTGTGTGGTCGGTTGTGTGTGTGTGTGTGTGTGTGTGTGTTGGACGGTGTGTGTTAGAGAGTGAGTGGAGTGCTGAAGATAGAGCTCAGGAGCAGAAGACGCTGGAGGAGCTGCTGACCGTTGTCCAACAGAGGAACCAGATTGTGAGCAGTCTGGATGAAGACCGGCAGAGGTGCTCACACACTGACTTGTTTTAGTGACGAAGTGAAAGTAACTTCATGTTTAAGTGATAAAGTGAATGTGACTTTATGTTTTAGTGCTTTTATGTTTTTGTGTCCAGGGAAAAAGAAGAAGATTCTGTATTGGAAACCATGCAAGGGAAAGGTATAATTATAAGAGTTATACTTCATATAGCCGCTAGGGGGTGTCTACGCCGGTGCTTGCATTTATGGTTCTGCGTCACTGATTATGAGCTAGTCTGCCAATAGGATTTTTTGCCACAAATTCAGTGACTTTGGGTGATCTTTATAATGTGATGATGATATGTGGTACAAATGAAAATATGCGACACATCTGGGTGTCACAGATAGAAAAACACAGATAGAAACGTTTGTTTTTTAAAATATTATATTTATAACAGTGGTCTATGCTGTGTGTTTTATTCAGAATTCCAGAAAAAGGGACTAAAAGAGCTGAAGAAATCGAAAGGAAAATTCAACCCCATGAAAGTGTTTCAGATGTTAAGCGCCAAAGCAGCGGAAGAATCCACACAAGAATCCAAGGACAAGAAGAATTGAACTACAATCCAGAAAAGTAGAATTGTGTTCTGCAGTCTTTTAGAGGATAATTCATATATGATCCATTCATCATTTGGATAATCAGGGGATTGTATTAATGTGGAAATACAACACTGCATTTTTAAACAGGTTTTGGCCAGGGGTCAACATGGCTAAATTATATGTTATATATTATATATTATATTACATTACATTGATTCATTTGAAATATGTCTCAATAGTTTTCTGCACTATTCAATAAACAATTGTGAAATAAATACTCATGAACGTATGTAGAATTACTTCACGAACTGCAAACCAAGCGGAACCATTGAGAGCTGTTCTCGGGAACATACGGACTTAATCCCGATGTAGCACCGCCTGTACCGGAAGTCCTAAAAGCAAGTGCGCAAAAGCCAAGTGTGGGTGGAAAAACAAACTTGTGTAATTAAACGAGGAAATAAGTCTTAACAAAAGGCACATTATCGATATTTTCATATCATGTCGGACAACGAAGACAAGTAAGTGAAATTTCGTGACTACATTGTCGTTTTGTGACCCCGTTGTCATTTTGTGACGATGTTGTAATTGTATTTGCGACTACATCGTAGCTTCGATGACGGTGATTTCGACGACGCCGAGGAAGATGAAGGCTTGGACGATCTGGAGAACCCGGAAGACGTACGTCTGCCCTCTTCTTCCTTCATCGTGGTTATGAGCGTGATCAAGAGTCCCATGTTCACACTGTTATCGATGTACATCTAACACCGTATAGATCTGTCAGAGTAACGACCACCCCTCCCGTCTTGCGTGCAGGAGGACCGGGAGAACGTCCAGATCCTGCCGGCGGGGGACGGCCACCAGGCCAACCTGAAGAGAATCACCACCACCTACATGACGAAGTACGAGCGGGCCAGGGTGCTGGGGACGCGGGCCCTGCAGATAGCGTGAGTGGGACTCGATTTTTCAACAACAAGTGGATACGTTTGTAGCTGGAATTGATGATGTACACATTGATGATGATGATGATGAGTCGTCATACCCTTGGCGGGTCAAATCAAAAGTCCTTTCAAAAGACCGGGGAACCGTTGGGATAGAGTGGTGGCGTCCCAAGTTTTGTCCAAGCTAAAACCTGGTGTTAAATGTTTGTTCCTCACAGGATGTGTGCTCCGGTCATGGTGGAGCTGGAGGGAGAGACAGACCCCCTGCAGATCGCCATGAAAGAGTTGAAGTGAGTAGATGATGAAACATATATTCTATAGTGTGTGTGTGTGTGTGTGTGTGTGTGTGGCTTTGTTGTGATGCAAAATCTCCAACTATGGCAGCAGAATAGTCTAGTGGGTGTTGGACTCCTAGCTTGGTTGTAGGTTTGAACCCAAATGTCCACAGTATAACCAGTAGGTATCCTTGAGCAAGATCGCTAACCCCTACCTGCTCCTTACAGTTGCTGTAGGTCAGATTACATTTTTCCCATCTGTGAGAAATTCCCGTAGCTTAAATACCGTAGCTTTTAGTGAAATGCTCTGAGAATACCCGTTCTAGCCGACTGCACCCATGCCTCTGTATGAGACATTTTTGACCGATCAGGTCATCTGTTGAAAATACACGGTGGCTGTGGTACACTCAGACGGTGCTGATGGGTTTCCCTGACAGGTGCAGGAAGATCCCTATAATCATCCGCCGCTACCTCCCCGATGGCAGCTACGAGGACTGGGGCTGCGATGAGCTCATCATCACAGACTAAAGCTCAGACCACCACCCCCACCTCCACCTCTCTGTACCGCCCAGTGGGAGGTGCACTAGGGTCGTTGTTCTAGAAGCCAGGGGTCATAACCTGTTTGGTTTTATGGATGGGTTTGTGTCTGTGCCGCACAGGCAGCTCAGAGCTACAGAAGCACCTAAATGTAGCTCCTGCTACTTGTGTGGCCGTAGCTACATGGAGGTACATGTAGCTATAGTATCGTAAAGCTACATGTAGCTCTAGCATCGTAAAGCTACATGTAGCTCTAGCATCGTAAAGCTACATGTAGCTAGAGCTCTCAGATCAGACCTAGGAAGTCTGCTCCTATACAATTGTAAACACTCATTAATTTGAACTTTATCAATGTTTTGCTTGGACAACCTACTGTCGTTTTATTCCTTATTTTGAGTGTTTTGCTGACCTTCAAACCTAATGCCCTCTACGTTGAACATGACCACTTAATGTGTTACACCGTAGCACCACCAGGGGGCATCTAGATACTCTTTCATGACCGCCATGACCCCATTCTGAAAAAAAGATTGTGGATTCTTGTGATGGAACTATTTTGTATTATTGTGAATAAATTCTTTTGTACACGATTGCCTCGTCACGCATCTTGAACTGAATCAAAGGGTTTTTGGTCTCTTCTATGAACAAGTGGGGTGGGGGGTTTCGATCAAAAGACTGTTTGTCAGAATATGGAGTCATTTGAAGTCCTGTGTGTGAGAATATGAGAGTGTGTACCGCCATACGGTATTCTAATACCATATGCTCCTCACAAAACCCCAGATGACCGCTTCTTGTGTCGCCGGATGTGCGTTGCCCCGGAGACCACGTTTATTATTAGTCTGAATCCTGGAGACAGAGCCTCGGGTGGCATGGTTCTCCTTTCATGGGGCGCATGTGACTGCCAGCACCCCCCCGACCCAGCCCAAAGTCTGGCTATGTCAGCTCCTCCTCCTTCTCCTCCTGATTTGTCCTGAACTCCTAAACATGGCTGCTCGTCTGACTCTTGACGTCCACGTGCTCCTCAGTGGGGCTCTTATAATAGATCGGTCAATCATAGTAAGATGGGGTCAAATGATCTCTATTGATCTCAAAACCATTCCTGTACTTGAAAGACTTCTCATCTCTCTTATGTTTAGTTACTTTCCATCTTGGTTCCAAGCAACACAGAGATCTCAGAGGGAGTTATTGCACTTTCTACTCGGGATTTGAACTCACACCCACACTTGCAACGTTCGCACAAGATTTGTCTATATTTGTCTATAAACTGTGGAGAGGAGCAGGCCCAAGAGTTCCAATGTATCTGTACTTGTTACATATGTCAAATAAGAACTAACTATTGTGGGTCTGCTTGTTGCAGCCATCTCCATGCTATGGCTATAACCAGAGCTATGCTATAACCCTAACCCTTGCTAGCTCAACTCCCTTCTATGGAGTTTCTCAATCTCTGGAGGTTGTCAGTTGTGTTATACTTGGAGCGTTTGGACCACGGCCTACGTTCTGGAAGGTTCTATGATTCTTTAACGCATGGCTTCTAAGAGGCCTGAAATGATACGTAGTGACTAAAACTACCTAGCAACAGATGACCCGGTGGCTGTCCAATAGTTGTTTCAGTAGTCGCTCAGCCCTTAAAAAAGGCCTTCGGTTTGACTCGCGCTGCCACCTCGTTTCCATAGAAACATCAAGGAAACGTGAGACTCGCCCTCTACCCGTTGCCGTCCCCGGTGTTCGGTGGGTCAGTGATGACCGGAACCTCCCCTCTCACAGGAAGCTCTGCTGGGCTGCTACCTAAACCCGGTAAGGTCAATAAACACTCAGGATTTAGCTAAGTCTCCTTATCTCCTCGTAGCTCCTTCTCTTCTCCCCTTGCGTAAGGAATGTATTAATCTCATGACAGCCTCAACCTGAGAGGAGAAGGAGCTGCAATGAGGGGAGGAGGGGGG
>OMNO01043916.1:3948-14170 GCA_900303215.1 Trachyrincus scabrus
CAGAACTATACACACACGCACACGCACACGCACACACACACACACACACACACACACACACACACACACACACAGTCATATGCACATTCATTGAAAAATGTATGTCAGTAATGGCAATATAATGAATTTCAGACTTCCTCAACAATGCAAATCATTATCTTCAAGGAAAGTATGTAGACATAACTTAGTGTAACCAACACTGAAAACAGTGCCCCTGTCTGTCTGTCTGTCTGTCTGGCTGTCTTTCTGTCTGTTTGTCTGTACCTATGCAGACATCAATCTTCCCCTTGATGGCGGCTTCGTGGAGAGGAGTGTAGCTCCAGTTGTCTCTGGAGTTTGCATCCGCCCCGTGGTGGAGCAACAGAGTCACCACCTGAGGAGGAGAGGATCGGGGAGGAGAGGACAGGAGAAAGGAGAAAAGAGAGGAGAGGGGAGGGGAGGGGAGGAGAAGAGAGGAGAGGAGAGGAGAAAGGAAAGAGAGGAGGAGAGAGGAGAGGTGAAGTGAGGTGATGAGGGGAGATGAGTGGAATGGAGGAAAGAGGAGAGGAGAGGAGGAAAGTGAAGAGGAGAAACGGGGAGAGGAAGGGGGGGGAGAGAGGAGAGGAGAGAGGGACAGAAGGGAAGAGGGGAGAGGGGAGAAGAGAAGAGAATATGAGACAAAAGGAGAGGAGAAGAATGAAGAGAAGAGAAGGGAGGAGAGGGGGCAGAGGGAGGAGAAAGGAGAAGAGGAGAGCAGAGGAAAGGAGAGGAAAATAAGAGGAGAGGAGAGAATGTATGCAGGAGACTTCCTGATTTCAATTTGTGGCGTCAGTCCAAGGCTTCTCCCTATGCACGTGTAATACATGTATCCATCCTCGCTTAAGCCTTGAGGGTTTGGGGCGGCACGTCTCCTCTGCATGTGGTCCTGAGAAGCCCTCGGTTAAAGAGCTTCATAAATCATACGTTTGACTTAAGGACCTTTTCATATCTGGCGGTGTACCATCTCTACGCTTCACACTTTGTGATCTCGCACGAGTCTTTGATGTCAAACTGTTCTCGCATGCACAAAGTAAAAAACGCCTTGAGTGAATCTTTTTACTGAATGAGAAATTTATTTCTCATTTCAAGATTTATTTTGCTTAAAACTCAAGTGTTATCCTGGACTCTGTCAACCCTAGTTTGGAGATGAGAAAAATATTGTCCACAGTGGCAGGGAGGCATGTGAACAAAAGGTCCCACGGGTGGAACACCGTTGCCTTTTAGGTCTCCAAAAAAACAGACCAAGTGTCTGTCTGTCTGGTGAGGACCAGAGGCAGCTAAGCCCTCTCTGGTCATGATAGTTAAGCTGGGAATTACTGCCTGAGGCCACTTAGCAGACAGCATACTCCAGCTGCTATGGGTCTCACGGATGTAGGCCAGTATCGACAGGAACAGGAAACAGAAGAAGAAGAAGAAGAAGAAGACCTGAGACGTGCAAACCCGTGTACCTACGGTAGAAGGCATTGCTTTTCGTGATCACGTGATTGCGTGTTGGGAGGTTCAAGCCGTTGACGGCATAACACGAAAGCGACAACTATTTTCCAGTTTGAGCCAATCGAGTAACCGTACCACCACCGCCACCACCACCGCTCGGATAAGGCGGGAAAGTTCGCCTTTGGCCCTGCCAGCAAGCAGGACCCGAGTGTCTCGGGTGCACTCGTGTCAACCGCAGATATGAGTTTGTATAGACAACACAGGTGCGCCGGCTAATGCAAAAGCATTAGCGAAAGCATTTGCAAAATGAGCATGAGCAATGAGCATTTCCCATGACGCATTGCACATGGTTCGAAACGGTTACGTTGATGTTCGATGTGGTCCAGGTCAGCGTCATGGGAATTACCACCAGGAAGGTCCACGTAGTTACTCTCTATCAGCTAGACTATCATCAGTCTACTCGCTAAACGCTAAACGATTCAAAGAGACTTCTTACAGTGAATTCACATGCACGTCATTCATGAGTGGGTAGGGGTTAAGGCATCTTATTTAAGAATGCAAACTGGTAGACCGCCAGGGGGTTATCACAGCGTACCTCGGCGTGCCCAAAGGAGCAGGCGTTGTGGAGGGAGATGAGGCCGCCGTGGTCCCTGGCGTGGACGTTAGCTCCGCTCTGGAGCAGGAAGTGAACGACGTCCCTGCGACCAAAACCTGGAGAGAGGGAGGGGAGGGGGCGTTCATTTACACATTGTCATCTTTTTCTTTAGCAATTGATCCTTCTCTTGCCACAAATCATTCATAATCTAGTATCTATAATTCATACCAGTGTCTGGGTCTGGTTTGACGTCTTTGTGTCTAGCTTTAAGGATGAATTATTGAGCATTAAAGTTCACTGGCTATTAAGGCCTGAAGTTCATTCTAGTCCATTTAGGCCATGCGGCTGCACAATGCACGTAGCATCCTATTGATGACAGACAATTGCCAGAGGTTTGTGTTATTCTGGTTCTCAGTCTATTCATTTGAATAGGAGTGTCCCTGGCCTGACCGACTGTGATTGTAATGTATTACAATATATTGTACTGGATTCTTTTTTTACATCCTTTGCAAATACCATTCTCTAATACTGCTATGTAATGTGCTGTAGCCTAGTACTGTGCCGATGAAGGATGCTGTCAAAATGGCAGGCTATTGTCCAGTGAACGGATAATATATAGCGAATTGTTCGATTTGCACGGCGTCGACGTGGATTTGATGATGTGCGTACATGGCGATGATATGATCAAGTGTACACATAGAGGTGTCCCTCACCTGCGGCGAAATGCAGCGGCGTGGATTTCCTCCCGGCGGTGTCGCGACTGTTTACGTTCTGCTGCGTGACCAGCTTCCTCACGCGCTCCAGGTCGCCGTTCCGACACGCTTCGAACAGCTCGCGGGTACCGAAGCCCGGTGTCGGTGTCGCCGCCGCCGACGACACAGGGCCCCCGGGGGACACGGGGCCCCCGGCTCCCCCGCCACGGCTAGACACACCGGAGCACCCTCTGCCTGACATGACCGCCGGCGAACGCCCTTCCTCCGCGGTCGCTCTCGTCCTCTCGTCTCCCCCGTGTAGTTTGAAGTGAGGGTGGTACACGAAGGAGCACCAGAACCCGCGCGCGACCGACGCCATGTGGTTAAAACGGGGTTCTCACGCGGCGCCAGGATAAACACGTCCACGAGCCATAGAGTCGTCGGCGCCTTTGAAATTCAATAGCGGCAGTGTTGTTGTTGTTGTTGTTGTTGTTGCGGATCAATACCGCGACTGATTTGTCATTGGTTTACCATCAATGGCCGACGACTGTCACGACACGGCGACAACAGTCACTTGCAAAGATATCGACTGATGCTGAACACCGCTGGCATGTTGCGGATGGCCATACATTGGATTATGCAATTGGCGGCGACAGATGTCTACTGTCGCGATACATCACGTGGTTTTGTTGCCCTGAGATAAATAAATAACGTGGTAGCGCCATCCTTGCAAGTCGGTGCTGTTTATTATTTACAACCCTCTAAAATTAAATGATTTATTACAAACACACGATTTGGTACGATACGTCCTGTAGTTATAGATCACATCAAAACCTAAAACGCAATAACTAAAATGCTTAAAATGTAAATAGGTTTCGTACGTACTATATTCATTATGTACATTTTTTTGTTTCTTCATAAAATTTGTTTTTGATATACAGTGACAATCTAGTGTGAAATAACAGGTTAAACAAACGCATGTGCAAAATGTGCCTCTACTGAGTTTGCGCAAGCTTAGGGGCAGTATGTATGGGCAGTGTACAGCACCAGCAGTATCGGCTATAGTTTGACACAGAAGTTCACTTTTTGAAGATAATCTCGAGCAAATGTATCGCCGAACGAAGTAATCTCGCAAACACGTCTCTGCGACGGCAGATGTGTGTCAGTGACCGTGTAGCCTTTATATTTGTGTCGCAAAACGTGTGCTAGGCTAGCACGTCAGCTCGCCTATTTGTGTGCAAGAAGAGGACATCTGACACGTTCAGGCGCTCTCTTCCGTAAACAAGGTGAACGCATTTGTGTCACCTGACCGACGGATACTGCGATTTGAAATCAGAAAGTGTAATCGTTGGCTGCATGCATTAGTTCCGTTTACCGAATAGTCTCCTGTGACCTATAGCCTACTTTATGATCAAAGTAAGCGAAATTCCTGGATCAAAATAAATCGAAAAAAAAGTGATGACCAACTTGTGCTACTGCACCAAGCAGCTCGTGTGTGTGTGTGTGTGTGTGTGTGTGTGTCTCTACAGTGTGACAGAACGTACTGTATGTGGAGAGTCCAGTTACAACCATGTTGGGGTGTCTGAGAGTTCTACCTTCACCGGTCACCAGAACCTTCGCTCGCTGCTGCTCCAGCTATGTGGCCAGGATGAGGTAGGCAGGGTCCAAATCTCTATTGGTCTCATGATTCACTTTTCTTGTCCATCCATGTCACGTTTTCCCGGGTAAATGCAGGTGATGCGATCTGCATGGAGTTTGCATGCCTTTGCATCCTTCCTCCCCTACCTCTAAATAGTGTGTTTTGTATGGGTTTAGTGACCTTGAAATGGACCCAAGGGCTAGTCGTTTGGATAAGAGCCAATATGAATGAAGACATAAAGTTGTACTGTTGTATTTCACCTAATATGTCCTTTTTCACATCATCTGTGAAAGAGTCATGTTTCCTTCAAGCTTCCTGTATTAACCATTAGCATTGAACCTTTTCATTGGTTAATTGGTTGGTGGAATGACACAGGTGTACCGCTCACCTGGGCTACCGCCGTCTGTCCCTCTGTGTCACCTGACCCGTCCAGGTTCATGAACAAGCTGAAGGAGGATGAGGGGGCGTGTCTGGCAGCGCTGGACTCTGGCGATGTCTTCCTCTACCACACGCTGGCCCCGCTGCTGAGGAAAACACAGCAGGGTGTATTCCAACTGCCCCTTCTGCCAGCCAAAGGTATGTGTAATGCCTAACCCTCTACCTGCTGCTTAATATCATGTATCTGAAATTCACTTAGTCGCTTCGGATAAAAGCTTCAGCTGAATGGTAAATGGTACACAATGTATTTTCTATGGACTGTCCCACAGAGCTTTCAATAGATGTTAAACATCGATATGTGTGTGGTGTGTGTGTGTGTGTGTGTGTGTGTGCGTGTGCGTGTGTGTGTGCGTGCACACATGTAGATGTAGAAGGCATACTGAACAGGCTTGGCAAAGACGGGTCCACGGTGAAGGAGTCTGTTCTGATCACGTGCACAGAACAGAACCGCGCCCTCTTCTGCCTGGACGTCGGTGAGCGACGTGCTCCTTAAAATCTTCAGTAATGCTAAATTCCACTAATAATACTAATAAACCAAATGGTTAGTTAATGGATTGGTTTTAAGTGAGGGTTTTATCATTTAAGGGCTCAAACCGTCATTGGTACAATTTGGAGAATGCAAATGACCAATGACGTCAATCGTCCAACTTTGTTTGTGGAAGCAGATTTGGGGCTTTTTAACAACACAGGTATAAAGCAGTACTTTGTTATATTAGAAAATAGCCTAGCTTGACGGTTCCCCTGTAAGTACAAGTGTATAACATTTTTCATGTGCTGCTAGAGTCCACTACTTGCATTACAACAATCAATAAGAGTCGCTGATTTGTAATCAATTTGTATGATGTTGCCTTTCTGGATTATACCGGTTTCAACCACGGTTGCATCTATAGTTTAGCTGCTGGAACAAGCCTTTTATTAATTCGATTTGTTCACATTTATTTTAGATTCATTGTTGTGTTTGTAATGCAGGAGAGCTGGACCAGGGAGCAGTGGAGGAGCTGTGTGAGGGAAACTTTGTGGATCTGAGGAAGGCTTTCTTCATTCTGAGAGGGGAAGAAGCGCCCCTAGTGGCCAGAGTAGGTCCTGCAACATGGGGGTGGTGGTTGGTGGTTAAATAGGAAAGCACTTAACACACTGAGGTGCACTGTCTCTCGCCCATGTTTAACTGCATTCCATTGGCCAACCAGAGACACTTGGGCCTAACTTGAACCAATCTGGTGGGGCCTAACCTCAAGCTGTGTGTGCGTATGTGTGTGTGTGTATGCGTGCGTGCATGTGTGCGTGGCTGTACCTAGGGCCAGGCTCTTCTGCGGTGGCACCAGGGGAATGGTTTCTGCAGCGCTAGCGGTCAGCCCACAACCAGGAACCAGGCAGGGAGCCAGAGAGTCTGCCACAGCAATGGACTCATCTACTACCCCAAGGTAACCCCACCTAGTCGCCAAGGTAACCCCAGATACCCCATCTACTACCCCAAGGTAACCCCACCTAGTCGCCAAGGTAACCCCAGATACCCCATCTACTACCCCAAGGTAACCCCACCTAGTCGCCAAGGTAACCCCAGATACCCTTTTACTACCCCAAGGTAACCCCACCTAGTCGCCAAGGTAACCCCAGATACCCCATCTACTACCCCAAAGTAACGCCTCTACACATGCTGTTGGTACAATTTAAGACCTATAATTTTAGTGTAATCTGTTAGAAACGGCATAGTCATCCATCAGAAATTCGCTAGTGAAATGTGAGAATACATGTTTCTAATTGACTGCGAGCCTGCCTCTGTATGAGACAATTTAGATTTTAGACCGATCCCAGTCATTTCTGACTAGGGCTGGGCAATAATTCAATATTATCGTTTATCGTCTTTGAATGGTATTGTATCGTCATGAAATGAAGATATCGACTTATCGTGATATCCGGTTTTATAGTATAAATTAATTACAATGAGAAGATATGCCCTTAAAACGATCAAATATGAGGTTTTAAACATCAGTGAAAAGGGAAAACAAATTTTAGTCCAATACCATACTTGAAAATGCAAGTACGACGACTGTACCACTCTCACTGTTGGAAAGTGAGATACAAAACACAATAGCGGAGCTATCATGTTAATAAATATCTAGATAATTTTTTGTTTGATTCCAGATGTCTCCGGTGATAATCACCCTGGTGTCTGATGGGAAACGGTGTTTGTTAGCAAGACAGGCCTCGTTCCCGCGCGGCATGTACAGCGCCCTGGCAGGCTTCTGTGATATGGGTAAATCATCATACATAAATAATACCAATTTAACAACAGGTTTGGAACTACAAAAATGTTCTCCGACACTTCCAACTGGTCAAATGTATATTGATGTATAATTATTTGTCTTGGCTCCTAGCCACTTGTGTTGTAAAACTAAACTAACGCTATTCTGCCTCCTACTGGTTGGAATACGACTCTGTGATTTATAGTGATTTATTATTACACCGTTTCGCGTAAAGGTAATGAGAAAAAATCTTACCAAATATTTTGTTCACCAACTACTGCAGCCAACATTATTAAAATCCCAACAAGTGAAACAAATGAACAAATGTTTGCATCCTTTGTATAAGACATACTCCTCCACTCTATTGTGTATGCAGTCCATTTGGGTGAAGACGTACAACCTTTAATTGAATAGGAGAGACGCTGGAGGAGACCCTGCGCAGGGAGGTAGCGGAGGAGGTGGGCCTGGAGGTGGACTCCGTCCGCTACAGCGGCTCCCAGCACTGGCCCTTCCCGCAGAGCTCCTTCATGGTGGCCTGCCACGCCACCGTCGCCCCCGGCAACGCTCAGGTCAGCACCGCGGCTTGTTCGCGGAGAGCGGGTCATTGTAGGACAAACGGGGTCTGCTTGTTTTATGTACCAGGGTACGGGTTAGTAGACTAGATAAGATGTACTTTATTAATCCCAGGTGGGAAATGTAGGCGTCACAGCAGAAGTGCAGGACAGTACTAGCAATCAAAAAGAGATGCTTGCGATTGTGATTCTATGATTTCTACGAGCGTCTCCTTGTTTACCTTGTTCGTCTTGTCTCCAGGTGAACGTGGACCATGCAGAGCTGCAGGACGCCAGGTGGTTCACCCTGGAGGAGATCAGGGCTGCTCTGAAGGTCCGGACCCCGCCGAGGAACCCCCGAGACCAGCCACCCACCGTCTGGGTGCCCCCGGCTTACGCCATCGCCCACCGGCTCATCAGAGAGTGGGCCGAGGACCAGGAGCGCCACGGCGAAGGGAAATGATGATACAGAGACAGAGAGTGGTTGAAAACATGCGTTTAATGAGTGGAGCTTAAAATGATGACATTTTGCTTGTATTCAAAGCAACTTACAAGTGAGGCTGCGAACAATCAAAGCATATAATAAAAATATATACTTTTTTATCATTGGTAGTCGAGTGCATATTAGAAGATGCATCGCAACAAAACGAGAATGAAACCCTTTAATGCACCAATCCAGGACAAATATATAAATGGATATGAATACATGCATGATTATGGAATGAATACAGGTATGCAAAATAGAGTGGGGATTAGACTGGAAACTGTTTGTTGTCAAGTATTTGGCTGATGGTTCCCAGACCAGAACAATATTCTCTTTCTAGGAACAATAAGGCATTGTGTAAAGACACAGAACAGTGCATTCTTTTTTTTGAAGTTGGTAGCTCAAGAGAGGTATTGTTGTTATGGGAACTCTTGTTCAATTGAAAGATATTATGCCATCATATCCCACCTCCGTATCCCACCAAAGTGCACTTTTCACTGCAACACTGGAATTCTAGCTGGGACTTATAATGGTACTAACTGTTAGCAGCTAACTACTGCTGTTATTATTATGCCTGAATAACTTTATATAATTCAATGTTTGTTATTTGATGATTATTTATTTTATAAAACGATGCTGTTTCCGTATTGGTTTTAGATTTTTTTGTATGAATATGCTATGCATTGAGTATTCATACATATATCAACTATCCTACCTCCTCAGCTTTTCACTGAATGACTGACAGATTTTTAATGCATCTATACCAACGCTAATAACTACAACACTACTAAAAAACACTTTATAAAAGGAGTTTTTCCATGTTTCAACAATTAATTTAATGCATTAATTTTGCTTTCAAACGGTTTGAGTTATGTGCTTCTTTAATACCTTCATTTCAAAATTCTGTGTGAAGAATTGGAAATAAAACATGCACAAGATTTCCTCTTCATTGTGTACGTGTGTGTAATAACGCGCACATCCTGCTAGAGGGCGCTATCGACTTCAGTGCGTTGTTGGAACTACAATAACCGCACCGAAGAACCCAGTAGGCGAACATGGTTCAAACAACAAGTCTAGGCGAACGACTGTGTTGATGCTATTGTATTATAAGGTAACCTACGTTTTTGAAAGTTTGCCCACCGGTCGTCGCCAAACAAATATGCGTTTAAATAAATCCGATCCGGCAAATGAGAAGTCATTGCATAATCGTAATTAGCCCATGAGATTAAAACAAGCTTGTTGACTTCGACCCGCCTGAATTGACACTAAAATGTGAAGCCTGTGATTGAATCTGAGACGCTATGACATTAATAGCATAATTGGCTGAGGTCGGAGAACTCATTTTCATTGTGATTATAAGGTTAATGATCGATGTGTTTATACCGTTTAACCCCCCACCGACACCACCAGGTCCAGATAAAGAAGTGATGGCAGAGTGGAACGCCTTCTACCAGAATGAGGAAGAAGATGAGGAGGAGGAAGGAGATGAATCGGGAGGTAGATGTAAACCGAATACATTCCCCAGTATTGTACTGGTACTAATAGTCCATTGTCAGTTGTGTATGTCCTGGGACACATACATACTGCTTGCCTCCCTGTGTAGTAATACAACGCAGTTAAGTGTTGTGCTTGTATTCGGTAGGCTATGCAACTGCAACGCGAACTAATGCCAGTTGGCCAAAATCAGGTGTTGTGTGAGTCGCCTAATATGGTCCAATGTTTCCCTTTGTCTTGTTTAGGAGACTTTAAGTTCACCGGCAGGGACAGCTTGGTATTTCTGGTCGATGCCTCCAAAGAGATGTTCATCAAAGGAGAAAGTGGAGAGTCGTCTAACTTTGACATGACCATGCAGGTAAACCTCACGGGCTTGCAAATGACCTATGACCCAATCACTATTGGAGTATTTAGATCTTACTCATATGGTTGGCTGGGTGTTGCGTCGATAACGTTTTTATATAGATGAGTCTTGTTCTTCTTTCCATCACGTAGTATTTAGATCTTATTATGATTGTCTGGGTGGTATATCGTTAATGTTGCAATATAGAAAACATTTATACTCCCCTTCTTCTTATCCTCTTCCTCCCCCAGCCACTATATCACCGTAATTCAGTGTTATTATGTTGGTGTG
>OMNO01043919.1:4638-18818 GCA_900303215.1 Trachyrincus scabrus
CCGCCCCCGGGGGGGGGGGGGGGGGGGTTCCTGCATAGCATTATTCTTGCTTTCTAGTGTGAATACTTACTCTTGGCTCCAAGGAACACACCGGAGGCACAGCCTCCGACAAAGTAGTTCAGGGGGTGCTCCGGAGAATCACTCACGTGAGCACTGAGACACGTCGTCATCCCAAAGATGGCTCCCATTGCAGCTGTAGTAAATAATGATGATGATGTAGAAATGGGAGACAAACACAAGCAAAGTAAGATCACATTTCCTGTGCCATCAAAGCTCATCAGCAGTGATTATTCAGCAACAGCCTCATTTCCACTACTCATGCTGATGACACCCAAATCAACTACTCATCTACTCGAAAAATAATTGAATCCAATACATCCACCACTAGCTATGTACATGCTCATTTAGTAGACGTTGTTGAGCCGTTTTGCCTTTGGTGACAAATTCTGAGCTGAAAAGAAGTAGTAGTAGTAGTAGTAGTAGTACTACTACTACTACTACTACTACTACTATCTGGATTAGGCTGGATTTGCCACTCTTTACCCAATGGTCTTTCTATGGTAATGTCTTCTGCTCTTTGCAAAGTAGTACAATGTGTACTACCATGGTATGTGACGTGGGCTGCTGAGCTGTACAGAACACAGAGAGATGACTTACCCATGGAAACTGTTGCATTGGTGGCTCTATAGACGGCAGCCGCTGCAGAATCCGGCTGATAGGCCACAATGTGATAGGCAGAACCCACGAGTCCTGAAGCACACAAGCAAAACTGTCTTAAAGCTGCTGGTATACATGTGATGTGTTTTTACTATGTACGGCCACGGAAATTGGGAGTCCTATTAGCAGGATATGCGGAACATTGTATCCAAATGAACACGTATTGTTGACCACTATGGGGTTAAACATTTAGAACTGTGCATTTCAGTCGAGATTTGGATCCATAGCACTACCATGTATCACACTACATCAGTAACACACTACATCAGTAACACACTACATCAGTATCACACTACATCAGTATCACACTACACACTACATCAGTAACACACTACACACTACATCAGTAACACACTACATCAGTAACACACTACATCAGTATCACACTACATCAGTATCACACTACATCAGTATCACACTACATCAGTATCACACTACATCAGTATCACACTACATCAGTATCACACTACATCAGTATCACACTACATCACTGGGCATCTCATCTCAAATACGTTGTTAGGGTTTGTGTTTCCTCGAAGCAGAGTGCGACTATGTCAAGTCATATACTCAAAGGCTACTGGTCCCTGACATGTCATGTTTACGTGATTATCTGTTGGGAGTATGAAGATTATCTCAAGGTGTTGTGGGAGTGAAACGCTGCAGCAGAGGCAGCCGCTGCTAACACAATTAGCTGCTATGCTAGTGTCGTTAGCTAGCATATTAACGCACAGCGGTTGATGTGAAACCTTTCATCCCCGCTACGCCGGTGTTTATTAAACTGTGTTTATTAAACTACGCGGCTGATATATTTACCCAAAGCCGTGGCCGTCTTGGTGGTGATCCATGTCTTCTCAATGCAGTCCTTGCCCTCTCGCAGATCCCAGTAACCCATTTTGGAGAAGCTATCAAGGACATACGCTAGCTCCCACTGAGATCTCGCGAGAACGTGTACAGGTTACATGTACAACTTTATTGACAAATAACGGTGCACACCAATGACGACCGCTTTTACAACTTACTTTTACAACAACTTGCTTCCTAACTTAAATAAATGGTAAAACAACATAAATGTTAAACGTAAAGGCTACAAAAAACAAACAGCTGTTAGGTATATATTCAGATTAAATCAGATGACGTGATTTCAAATGTTACACTATTGTTATTAATACTAATAACTATTATTTATATTAATATTATTATGATAATAATTATTATAAGAATGTTATTGCCATAATAACAATAACGCATGCATGTGTTGTTTGCGTTCTCTTTCTACATGTATGTTCTTGTGAGCGTTTCCGGTGTGTTCCACAGGTAAGCTGCCTGTTGAGGGGCTGAAGCCCACACGTTACCTGTCTCATAGTCTACCTGTCTTATAGTCTACCTGTCTCATAGTCTGCACGCTACAACACACTGACACTAGTCCGCCTTAACTTAATCGGCTCGGAAAGCAACCAGTGAATTGTACAAAGTAGATGATTGTTGTAAAGTAGTGTTTCATCTCGAGTGTGAACAGTGGTCGTCCGTGCGCCACGGGGATCGATGCGGGGAATCCACATGGATGCTAATAACACATGAAGAAATATGTTAAGTACCAACACCTCAGCACCAGTCGCTTCTGCACGGCTCATGATGCTTGTGTGGCCTAGTTTGTAAACTTTTGGAGGACTTCGGTAGAAAGCCTAGTAGTAGCCTCGAAGCGAACAGCAACAACAACAACAACAACGGACCAGGGATAAAGGTAATAATAACAACCATCGATGAGCATCGGCGTCCGCCAATTGCAATGATTAATTTACATGCAACTTATTCAGAGCGGTTTTGATCCACCAGACATGTATTCCCCGTCTTCGGTGCAAATTAGAGAAGCAAATGCCCACCTCGCTGCGCTTCACCAGCGCGTCGCGGAGCTGGAGGCTCGGCTCCAAACGGCGGAGGACACCGTGAGAGAGCAGGCCGAAAGTCTCATCCGCAAGGATGAGCACATGAGAGCTGCGACTCGGGAGGTAGCAGAGACCAAGGAGAGGTGAGGACAACGTGGCATTGGAAGTATAATGTAGGCCTGCATAGTATGTACGTCGCTCTTATTATTTAGCTCCAAATAGATGCATTGGACAAGATATGTGTCAGTGTGTGTGAGCAGTCCTCTTCGTTTAATGATGACACGAGCAGAATTAATGCCCTCTCTTCTGTGTCTCAGGGAAATCACGTTTCTCTACAAGAAACTCTGCAGAAGTGAAGAAACCATCCAACATTACCAGCTGGCCTTAAAGCAGAGAGAGCGCCTGGTAGTCCAGCTACAGCACCGTTGCCACCTCCTGGACAGCATTTGCGAGAGCAGGCCGACTCTGGACTGCATGCTTGCCCTGATGGCTGAGGCTGAAAGGAAGGAGCCTGTAGCTAGGGCAGCTGGGCTGAACAGCACTTTGAATGCAGCCATCGGAGCAACCAAGGAAACAGGGGGAGTAGCAGTAGGAGAAGAGGACACGAGAGGAGGTGAACGAAGGAAATTCCCCATGGAAGCAGAGGGGACAACTGATTACAGCAAAGTTATCTCAAATCATAAGGATTTCTCTCTGAGTGAGGATGATGGAGATAATAAGGAAATGGATGACATGGAGTTTGGAACTACTGTTTAGGTAGTAAACTCCTTGCACATGGACAATGTCTGTCATGATCTGGGGTTGAATCTCCACAGGTTAGCAATCATGTAATAGGTTCACTGTAGGTCCAGGTCCAGATTGTCATTGCATTGGGGTTAAAAGATGGATGGCTTAAGGGCAAAATGGCAGTCGCCTGGAATCAAATCCAATGCTAAATGAACATAGTGTTCCTTACATGATATGACTTTGTGAGACGGTGACATAACGAAGGCCATGAAGATAGAAAATACTTTTAATAGTCTTGTGAATCAGACTAAATCAATGCAATCTGACCACATGGTAAAATGTGTGGTAGTAATGATAAAAAGGTGATTTGGTTGATAGAAACTACAATAATGTCAAAACACTAAAGCTGGTGGCTTTTCTGAATTTTAATTAATTAATTAAATTAATCTGATAAGTAACGTTGAAATGGTTTAAAGACACACATTGCTTTTCAACTTGTTGCACCTGCATAATTTATTAACATGTAAGAACTTTAAGGCCTACTCGGCCCACAATATGTGGTACAATTCTGATTAACGTGTACAGGAAATGAAGATGAAAAAGTTGTATATTTACAGACATTTGCATGCTAATTCACAAGGCATGTGGACCCATGGATGGAGAGGACCACAATTTTTGCACATAGTTGGTCTAGATTCTAGAACGAGAATATAAATCCTTCACTCAGGGAAAGAAAAATAATCCTCTTAAGGCCCATGTGGACGCCTTATGTATCATTATGCAACGTAGTGTAAAAATTAGTTTAATCAAATTCAAACAAATGTGCACCCCACCGTTAACCTCAACTTCATATACCAAATGTACGTCTCGTTACTAGGAAATGGGCATGTTGGCCAATGTTTATTTCTTTCCTCAAATTAATACGATGCAATGCAATACAATTTAAATAGATTTTGTAATGAAACGGACTGTTGTAGGGTGGCTGAAGTGGGCCCAGGCCGGTGTAGTGGCAGATAAAGACTCCATCGCCTGCAGCTCGGGAGGGATGTGCGCCCGAGGCAGACCCTGGTGCGAGGAAGTTGTGGCCTTGTGAATACCTTGTTGGGCAGACCAGGGAACAGTAGGGACCTGGAGGGGCCGGCCATGAACTAGTTAGTCCCAGGATCACCACGGCAGTCTGTCTTGTTGTTGCCCTGGGGCTTTAAGGGCTGCCTTCATGGAGCGGTGAAAGTGCTCACACAGGTCGTCGGCCTGCGGGTGGTAAGCCGTGGAGTGAGACGCCCAGACTTTGTGAAATACATACAGGAAAAAAAGCCATTGATGGAGCGGGACAGGCAGCAGACACAGAGTTGTCTTTCCCTGCCAAGTGTTGAAGATAAACAACAAATAAACGTCCCCTCCCTCTCTGCTGCCTGCCCGAGTTTCTGCACCATTGAGAAGTGCATTCATGCCCCTATCTTATTAGGTATTCAGAGTATAGTATCTGTGAATACCTATTGTTATTTAGTATTCTGTTTTTCTAATGTGCTTTGCAACTTTTTCTTAATAACGTATTTAACCCCTTTTTATTTTAGAAATTGTGTCATGTATGTGTTATTTCATGTGAGTGTCTGTAAATGACCACTGTCATCATACCCATATCATATCTAGACTGACTCGAATAAATGTGTTAATTTATATAGCCTCTGTTTTCTTCATTTATTGTAAACTCTCTCTGTGTGTGTGTGTGTGTGTGTTTGTACTGTGCAACTTGTTGTATTATTATTATAGTACTATAGTAATATTGTAATGAACACTACTATCAGACAACCGTTACCATTAACATCAACTGTAAATGGAAAAATAAAAACATGGCCCTGGAAAGAGGGTTGCATTGATAAAACATCACACTGACGTGTGTGCACACACTCTGGTCTACTTTAGGACAACTAGGCACTGTCCGCTGTCGTGTGGCCCCTAGATTAATAGAGGCCCCTAGAGTAATAGAGGCCTACTCTTAGGCCTATAACACACGTTTTGTCATTTGTATGACCAATAAAACAACCAGGTGGCTTCAGTCTCTTCACAGAGCCTTTCCACGGCGACGCAGTTGCGCTGAAGAGGCTCCAACCAACAAAAGCACCAAAATAGCAATGACGGCTTGGGCCATTCCCTGATCGATCACATGTTCAGGGTGCGATAGATATCAACACATCCCAATCTTCTACTTGAAATAGCACCCAGACAGCGTGTTTACCCACGGCGTCATCAAACTGCGCCGGACCACCCTTGCGTCACTATCGTGCGTCAGAGCAGCAGCGGCCAGAAAGCGATCATCCAAATGCAACCGATTGCAACATGGCCGCATGCATGAGGATGTTTGGGTCTTACAGACAGTTGCACAAGAACTCCCGAACCCTCCTCACCTGGCCGAACATGTACCGAACCTTCAGCACCCTGTCTAAACTGACCCGATCACCGGCGACATGCTTCACCACCGTGGAGGGCACGTTACTCAACGACTGCCTCGGTAACATCGGGTTCACCAGGTCGGTGATGACAGCACCGGGCCGTCGGACGCATGTCTGCCGTGTATTGAGTGTATTAAGTGGGGGACAGCAGGACGTCTGGACGTCCGGTGTGCGTCCATGCGTCGTCCCAAGCAGAGCGTATGGGAACCGGGCCGGCGCGTCCGCCTTCTCCGGGGAGGACGGCGCGGAGGGGTCCGGGTCCGGGGGAGAGGACTCCGGGGGGGACGGGGGCATGCCGTACAGTGAGCCACAGATGACGGCTCTCACGCCCATGATGGTGCCCGACGTGTTCCCCAATGTCCCCCTGATCGCTGTCAGCAGGAATCCCGTGTTTCCTCGATTCATCAAAATCATCGAGGTAGGAATACTTCGCCAGTCGTTGCGTAATGATCCTGTGCGAGTGTGACCCCAGTAACATAATACTAATAATACAAAATAAATACTGCCATGTCATACCCTGTAGCCCCATATGCGTCCTGCGCTCCGTGTCTGGACACAAGTCGCCGTGGAGTCACTCTGTCACCACCGCACTGGTCTTTTTAACTTTTTAACCACTTTCCAATGTCGAATGGGTTATTTCAAAGTGCCCACTGTACTGACGCATGAAAAACGCACTGATACTTTGTTGATACGCACTTTTTTTTTACCAATACATCCATGGTTGTTTACGTCCATGGTTAGAGCGCACACAACCCAGGATGGATTGGTAAAAAAGTGCGTCTTCATGAGGACCCATGCGTCAGTACAGTGGGCACTTTGAAATAACCCATTCGACATTGGAAAGTGGTTATAAAGACCCAGTGTCATTTCGTCCCCAGCCATCCTAACAGAGGATGACTCCATAGCAACTTGTGTTCATAGTGGTCATACAGAGGGCCCACATATGGGCCTAAAAGATCCCATAGGTTCATTATATGTTCCCTTATAGACTGTAAATACACCCGATGCATAAGGTGCTCCCGATGCATACGCCCAGAGCCCTACTGGACTCACTGATCACACAATCTTAGGGGAAACACTGAGCCCTGTTTGTGGGTCATATGTGTATTTTTGTTTTAGCTGGATGTCTTTCTGTTAGGTAAAGAACACCGCGTTGATGGAGCTGTTGAAGAGGAAAGTTCGACTCGCTCAGCCATATGTTGGAGTCTTTCTAAAGAGGGACGATAAGTAAGACTCTGACGTATTGTTACATGTATACGATTAGTTGATATAGTTATGTACATTTATATCCACTGTAATCATATTAGTGCATTGGACAGCCCTTCCATAAAACTAATTGGTTAAACCTACTGCTCTGAGAGGCTTGAAGCAGGCTTGCATCACCTGGCCTAAAACCACCTGGCACTGTTTTATTTTAAATGTCGGCTGAATTATCAATTGGCAGCCAGCCTCTTTATCTTTGACCTCACTCCCTCTCGCGACCCCACCCAATGTCTCTGTCTGTGTCTCTGTTTCTTTCCAGTAATCAGTCAGATGTGGTGGATTCTCTAGACGCTATATACTCTACTGGGACATTTGTTCAGATTCATGAGATGCAGGACCTGGGCGACAAATTGAGAATGATCGTTATGGGACATCGCAGGTATGACATTCTAACTAACTAAATGTTATCTAATGAAACCATTGTGTAAGGATATCATTGCTGTCAGAACAAAAGGTAGGCCTAAATTAGGTAGAATTTGCCAGTATTTAAACAAACCCCCTGTATATGGACAATTCATTAGTTTTCTTTTTTTGGTATGAATATATTGTAAATAAATGACAAGCGCTGAATAACACACATCTCAAAGTCTGCTAATAAAAAGTCTTGATAAAGTTGATAAAAGTCTTGGTAAATATATAAATGCCAAAAAGTTATGGGCCGTCATTCAACTATCTACCACTAGGTGGCTCGCTGAGCCTCCAAGCGCGTTGTTAAGCATCCTGGAATGCCTCGGGTTGAGCAGCTTGCAGGTCAAAGGTGAAGGTCTGTGGGTGTCAAGTTAGAGTCAAGCTGAGTCTTTGCCCAGAGGTCGTTGTGTCGCTAGGTGTGACCTACGGTCCAGACGGTCCCAACCATCGTCCATATGTAAACGATCTGCTGATTTTGTATGTCTTATTATTTGATATTTATTGTTTTTTTTGTTCTGGTTTGTTTGTTTTTTGTCTCATTTGGTATCGTTTTAATTATTTTGTTGTTATTTTAGTTTTTTTGTTAAATGTTTTGTATAATTGTTCTTATGTCGTATTACTGTGTTGAGGACCTCTTGAAGACAAGATGATACATCTCAAGGGGTTGTTCCTAATAAATAATTACCAACGACAGAATATATAAATGAACAATTAGCCCGCCTCTGGTCAATATATGCAGCCTGTCACTTCTCGATCCATACGACGTGATTTCTGCTTCTGCTGTATCCTACACACGCAGCTGGCATGAAGACCACATAGACAAACGCGTCTGAGTTGGATATTATTTAGATATTTCAACTGTAGTTATTATCACCATGGTTACCTTTTCTGGCAGGATCCGCATCACACGACAGCTCGACGTGGAGCCCGAGGAGCCCGTCACATCACTTACAGCGTCAGAGTCGGAGGCGGACGGCGAATCACATCCCAAACCCACGCCGAAGCGCAAGCCTAAACGTAGTCGCAAGGACGCGGCCAGTAGCGTCGCAGAACACCTGGAGGCGAAGGTGAGTGGGACAGAACACCTGGAGGCGAAGGTGTGTGGGAGGAGATTTCATGAAGAGAGTAGGGCTGAACAATTAATAATACACACCTGGAGACTAAGGTGTGTGGGAGGAGATTTCATGAAGAGAGTAGGGCTGAACAATTCATCAAAATATACAGTTCCATGCATCCCTCCTTTAGAATACGTTTAACAATGTATTTCTTCTGGGGCGATATCCGGGTTGGGGGTGCTTCATCCTCTCTTAGGTCTCCGGTGCAGACATCACCCCGGTTGTAGAGGCGGTGCCCTCGTCAGACATCCTTATGGTGGAGGTGGAGAACATTAATCACGACCAGTTCACTGTCACAGAGGAGGTCAAGGTATGTTTGTAGGCACACACTGTTGAGTAGACTGGCTCATACTTCCAGGTTGGATGATCACTGTAAAGACAAGTTTTTGTCCGTCTTTTCCAGGCATTGACAGCAGAAATAGTGAAGACCATCCGTGACATCATTGCTCTAAACCCTCTGTACAGGTGAGTTCAGTCAGTCAAACAGCCAAGCCATTTCTTCAATCAATCTTTATTTAAAGTGCAGAATCACCATACAACACGGTCCCAGTACTCTTTAAAAAGAATACATCGGACAAAAGATACAGTAAACAAATATAATAGATAATATAACAACCACATTAAAACATCGAAGTTAAAGGGATGTTTGAATATAGTAAAAGAAAATTCAAATAAAACATATTTGCAGTGGCGCTAGTAATCCAGCGGGACACCCGTGTGTCTCCAGGGTGCTTAACGTTACTTCACTTGTGACTGTCTCTTAGGGAGTCAGTCCTCCAGATGATGCAAGCAGGCCAGCGGGTGGTCGACAACCCCATCTACCTCAGTGACATGGGAGCAGCGCTGACCGGGGCAGAGTCGAGCGAACTTCAGGACATTCTGGAGGAGACTAACGTAATATACACAATATTCAACCTGCGCTATTTCATTATCAATTATTAAGTTTAAGGTCACACAAGGTCACTCAAAATTAAATACTTGGATATAGTCATAAATTCAAAGTTAGGGTTATAACTAAACATGCATCGAAGTCTAAGTGACGTCCAGATTCAGTGAAAGACGGTCGCGTAACGTGACTGGACACTTTGACCACTAGATGCTGCCAAATATGTGTTTGTATTTTTCCTGCATCTGGTAGTTGGACTGTTTTCAAAAGAGGTCAAGTACCGCCAAATAACCTCCACCTGACAATATCTTCCAGCTGATTTAGCCAATAGACAGTTAAACTTTTACGCTATAAATCAGGCTGTAACAAAAACGTGCCCTGTACCCTTCAAACGTACACATACACTAATGTTGTTGATGTGATGTCCTTGTTACCAGATCCCTAAGCGCTTGTACACTAATGTTGTTGATGTGATGTCCTTGTTGCCAGATCCCTAAGCGCTTGTACACTAATGTTGTTGATGTGATGTCCTTGTTGCCAGATCCCTAAGCGCTTGTACACTAATGTTGTTGATGTGATGTCCTTGTTGCCAGATCCCTAAGCGCTTGTACAAGGCTCTGTCTTTGCTGAAGAAGGAATACGAACTTAGTAAACTGCAACAGCGGCTGGGGAGAGAGGTCAGTACGCCTGTCACACTCAGTTATTGATGCGCTGCTATCTTCATATACTGTTGTTGTTGTTGTTGTTGTTGTTGTTGTTGTTGTTGTTATGATCTGGTCGTGAAGGTGCCTCCATATACAAGTCATTTGTTATAATGTGCACAACAACCTTTCTTCATGTTTTCAGGTAGAGGAGAAGATCAAACAAACCCACAGGAAATATCTGTTACAGGAGCAGCTGAAGATTATCAAGAAGGTACTTGTGTTCAGCATGTGTGTATGTGATGACAAATGTTACCGTGACTCTACTTTATGTTCCGCATGCTGTCAGAAGTAGCATGCTCCTACTCCTACTCGCAGTTGAATAACTTGAAATGGTCAAACTGAGGCGAACATAATGAAGCAGAACACGAGGACTGGGCCGTCAGATGGAATCACATGTTCTCACCTCTTTAATGAACACAGTCTACAGTACACACGTTAGAAACACGAGAGGTTCGACAGGTGAAAGGACAGGTTATGATCACAGATGACTGTGTGGACTGTGTTTTCCAGGAGCTGGGTTTAGAGAAGGAGGACAAGGACGCCATCGAGGAGAAGTTCAGGGAGAGACTTAAGGACCGGATCGTCCCTCTTCACATCATGACTGTCATCGACGAAGAACTCAACAAACTAGGACTACTAGACAACCACTCCTCAGAATTCAAGTACAGGATACTATATCTATATATATATGTCTATATACCTATATGATACTATCCCCCACAAAACTCATTTAAATCACAATCTAGATTCCTATTGTACACCAAGTCCATCCTTTCAAATATAGTAATTGTTGTGGTTAATGTTATTACCATATGTTAATCATTTTGGCATGTGACACGAGCTAGTATATCATCGATCTGTGTTCTTATCCTTCACACTTGAAGCTGTTGTTTCCTTCACTGGGGTTTGGTAACAAGAGGGCCTGGTTTGTGTGCCATTAGTCCAGAGGTCTGCGCGTCATCAATGTTAACTATAGGGTTATAACACACTGTCTCGTAAAGCATTACGTTGAGACAAAACTGATGTTGTGTGTTTGTGTTCCAGTGTAACTCGTAACTATCTGGACTGGCTCACAAACATGCCCTGGGGTACCAACAGTGAGGAGAATCTAGCACTGGATCGGGCCAACGAGGTTCTGGAAGAGGACCACTACGGGATGGATGACGTCAAAAAACGCATATTGGTCAGAAATCGCATGCATCGCATGCGTTTTTAACCTAAAATGCATGTTTCATGTTTAACCTAAAATGGAATATATATATGTATTTATATATATGATTCAATGTTTTTCATATTGCGATTTCTCTCTTTCTCTTCATCTCTCTCTCCTCCCCCGCGGCCGGCAGGAGTTCATAGCGGTCAGCCAGCTGCGTGGTTCCACCCAGGGAAAGATATTGTGCTTTCACGGCCCCCCGGGCGTAGGGAAGACCTCCATCGCCCGCTCCATTGCGCGGGCCCTCAACAGAGAGTACTTCCGCTTCAGTGTTGGCGGCATGACTGACGTGGCTGAGATTAAAGGCCACAGGTAACAAGGCATATTATACTCCTGTATAGAAGTGTAATACTGTATAGTATTTTATTAAAGATTTAACAATATAAAAATTTACTTTTCAGCTCATTAAAAAAAAAAGAGAAGAAGTCAGTTGAACAGAGCCTTCGGCTAAAAAACACTGTGACCGACCTAAAAAGGCTTTTGTGAGAGGTTTTTAGAGAGGAATCTTGTCTCCCCCATTTGCATCCCCCTTTGCAACTGCAAGCCCATCCCAACAACGGGTGTGACATCCTGTAGGCGCTCGGGCCCTCGAGACACGGCCCCTCAGAAGGTCAAGGTGGTTGCTCAGCGTGGTTTGAGAAGAGTGTAAAGACAGAATAAAACGACACAATAGCATGTTATAAAACACTCTGATTTCAAGATGCAGATTTCACGGTTCCGTGTGTCAACATTAAGAGGATGTATACATGGATCATGCCCCTGTGTGCATGTTCATTGCTACTTTCAGACGGACTTATGTTGGAGCAATGCCAGGAAAGATCATCCAGTGCCTGAAGAAAACCAAGACCGAGAACCCCTTGGTCCTTATAGACGAGGTCAGGCTTGTACAGACAACACGCTACAAGATGTGAATCGTACATTGAACATGATTGGTAATAATGGGACGGTGTGAGTGGTGTCTGGCTGCTGATGTTAGCTGTTCTTCTAATCTGCTCAACCAGGTAGATAAGATGGGGCGGGGCTACCAGGGAGACCCATCTTCAGCCTTGCTGGAGCTTCTGGACCCCGAGCAGAACGCAAACTTCCTTGACCATTATCTGGACGTACCTGTGGACCTGTCAAAGGTGATTGAGTGTGTGTGAAAGTGTGAATGTCAATTGAAAAAGAGAAGTACACACTACACCGCTTGTGGGTGTAGCTGCTCACCATCTGTAGTTACAACTTAAGACTGGAGCGGGATATCTGGACAGAGAGTCGGTGCACCATGTATTTGACTGCAGCTGGGCAAATAGGTTTCATTTTACAGTCATTTATTTTTAGAATATTCTCAGATAATGCAGAAACAACTGCGAAATAGACATTAGCATTGCACAAACATTGTAGATGGGTAATGCAGAATATTACTACTATGTTCTGCACATTCAGTTTCAGTATATTACATTAATATGCAGAACGTAAGTGATCAGACGCATGACAGAAGTCAACAATTGTGTGCTCCATGCACGTGCAAGTTTCATCTGCTAGGAGGGAAGGGTGTATAGGTCGGGTCTGGAGGGGCCCTGTGATGTTCACCCTCCTCGTGTTCCTCTGTGTGCTCCCGTCAGGTTCTGTTCATCTGCACAGCGAACATCACGGATACCATTCCAGAGCCCCTCAGGGACAGGATGGAGATGATCAACGTGTCTGGATATGTGGCCGAAGAGAAATTGGCTATCGCTGAGGTAGCAACATACTATATATATATTATGACCCTGGATGAATTGATTTCTGTCCACTACAAGGCATGATGATCCAAACTCCCAGCTTCATGCATGGTTCCAGAGCACCATTATCCTTGTTTGTCTGTTACTATTACTGTCATCAAACTCTTGTTCACATTTTGCTTTGTAACACATGCCAGGGGATTCTAAACCTGAACAGAACTTAAAATGTACATAATATTAGATTAGGAAATGGGTCAAGATGAGATTGGTCAGCAGTGGCTGAAGAACGTGTCGCTAGTCAACGCCTAGATACAAAATGCTGCTGCTGAGTGAATTTTAAAAGCTTTGTATCATTTCACTGTGGGTAGTATATGCACATGAACAATGTTTACCTTTCCTACGTGTTGCCTGAACCCAGATCTCCCCGCTACTTTTGTGATCTTACTCGCCATCTTACCCCAACTCCGTCATCACAGAGTTGTCATTTTGCATCTGCGCTGAGCTGCGCCCCAGAGACACAGCTACTGCTGGCATTTTTTCACACTATATCCCTAATGATAGATAGAGATAAGGTTGTTTTAACACTATATCCCTAATGATAGATAGAGATAAGGTTGTTTTAACACTATATCTCTAATGATAGATAGAGATAAGGTTGTTTTTCACACTATATCCCTAATGATAGATAGAGATAAGGTTGTTTTAACACTATATCCCTAATGATAGATAGAGATAAGGTTGTTTTAACACTATATCCCTAATGATAGATAGAGATAAGGTTGTTTTTCACACTATATCCCTAATGATAGATAGAGATAAGGTTGTTTTAACACTATATCTCTAATGATAGATAGAGATAAGCTTGAAAATCGGTGAAGTTCCCCTTTAAGGCGGTGAGAAATATACGACTATAATTCTCTCATTCTCTAACAAATGTTTTTCTGAGTAGGAGGCTGGCATACGGCTAGTTTCCATAGCATCAATAATCTGTTATTTTTTTAAATAACTCCAAAGAGGAACACCCCAGCAACATCTGCTGCACATGCATTACAGGCTGCTAATATTTACTACCAGATGCAATACTGGGTATTTAGTATGTATGTGGTCACTGC
>OMNO01043935.1:19928-37985 GCA_900303215.1 Trachyrincus scabrus
CAGCAGCCCAGTGTTTATCACAAAAAAGACATTTTAAAAAGTCCCTGTTAAATATGGATGCAATATGTATGGCCTTCAGCCGCAGACAGCAGGGGGTCTGTGACCTTCCTGGCTGCAGAGCAAGCCCATATTTCTCCGGCCCAATAAAAGGCTTTTTACGGGATCCTAAAGATTTAATTAAGATGTCAGCTTGTGTAGGTCGGTTGCAGTGCGGGATTTAAAATCCTAGATATATAGTTCTACTACAAAGAGCCCTTCTGCAATAGTGAGGACAAGTGCAGAACGGAGAGATGTCCCTGCTTCTGATTTACACACATGGCTTCATTGTAAAGCTCTCTCTCTCTCTCTCTGCTTAAACACACTTGCACACAGCAAGAGACCACCGGAAGGCCCCTCTTCACCACATCATTAGTGATATGGCAGCGTATTGAATTAACTGTCTTGTTTTAAAGCCAAGCTAAATGGCTAAAGTGCCATCTGAAACCCGATGTCTAGTATATGGAAGGATGGCGTCATTGGCCGATGCACAAACCAGTAAGCATCGGGACATCGCACTTCATTGTAGTATTCAACAAAGTAATTTGTTTTTGTTTGTTTGTTTATATTACATTTCTTGTTAAAGCAATAATTTTCCCATTTTGCATATTTTTAGCTTAAAATCCACTTCCCCACCATCAAATATATGCAAAAAGTTAATTTCCAAAATGTTGTGTCTCTTCTTGTAGTTTGACCCCAGCCTCTTTTGAACCTCCATCCACACTTCCATTGAGCAGGCAAAAAACACGTTTCAACTTTTCTAACTATTCTTAATATTATGATATGCATATGTATTAGGCTGCGTTTGTTTTGTGTTTCCGTGGTTAGTTTTCATTAAATGCTCATTTTTGTATGTAAGTATCACCCTTTTAACAGGAAGTATTTCACATACCTGCGCCAGTAAGCCGTTTTCCCATTGATCACACTGCCGTAGCGTTGTAGCAGCATTCTGGTGCACTGTAGTAAACAGTTTAGCCAGCTCCTTGGCATAACATAAAATTGCAATCAGAGACTAACACCACTAATATGACAGAACCAGGCTCTGGAATTGATTTTGAATATGAAGAGGAGAGCTACTTTGCCAAACCATATTTATTTCAAACCAGAGTCAGTGGCGGCCGCTGGTTGGTCGGTCATTATAAGAGATCCGCTTATTGGTCGGCTAGGTGACTCGTAGATATCTCATTAAGAATAATGACACCCTACTCCTACTTACTTGTGTAGGATAATAAAGGCACTGATCAAATCAGTGCTGATTTGCATAAATAAAACACATTAAAGAATATTCTGATCAAGATTCCTGACAATTGGGCATAATACGAGTGTTTTATTATGTTAACTTCTTTACCTTAATAAACGTTGTTTAAAAAAGATACAACATGTAGCAGGTGGGAGCTAGGACCCAGCTGCCATCAGATGCACAGGAAGCTATAAAAGACCTATAGGTGGCTTGCGGTGGTTGGATCCAAGAGACCGGTCACCATTCTAAGTCAATGGGAAAATTATGATTTCATTCTCGTAATACAAAGCGAATACATTTTTTCTTCGATCAGTTAGGAGCTCAGTGGCTTGTTCATTTCCATATTATTTATTTTGAGAGGTCCCATTTGACAGTTTTATTTAATTAAAAAGCTATTAAGGACTGAATATTAATGAGTTTTGGCCATAGACTACTGTGAGGCGGCCATTCAATTCCTGCCCTCAATGTGCCAAGTATGGATAATTTCCGCTGCTGGTTGCAAAAAACATCAAACAATGGCGGCGCCCGTAACGTGAAATCTAAGGCATCATAACGGTTGTGTGTAAACTAATGGATGATGTCACGGACGCTATGTCCATATTTTTTTTACAGTCCATGATTTTTAAGTACCAGTTGCAAAGGAAATAAACGAATGTAAAATAGCCCAAATAAAGACACCCAAACTTACAAAGTGCACCACCGCCAACCAAAAACCAGCACCATTAAAGGTACAATATGCAAGATTTGCGATTTCAAGCTAGCTCCAGCCTAAATTTGGAGAAAAAAAACACTCCTCCTCCTCTCCATGGATGCAGAGTAAGAATGCTCCTCACCCCTCCCTCCCCCTACGCTCCCCAAACCTCACCCACCCTCAAAAAGCAAGGCTCGCTTTTTTTTATTTCTCTGTGCTGCTGCAGAGTTGGAGCAATTAACCTAGATCCCTGTCGATTTTAAGTTAGCGTCTACATGACAATGTGTTTTAGAGCACATTTCAAACAAAACATTTTTGCATATTGTGAAACTGACTCCACTCCGTGCCTGGAGACTGCCACCAGCCGTGGTTCTCGAAGAAGGGGTAAAAGGTTAAAAGCGGCGGGACTGAGGAGACACCGCAAGCTAAATTGCTCTTTTGGCAAATGGTACTAAAACAACACTAAAATAGTAAAATGCTCTGATGACTAAGGCTAAAATGACAATGACCACAAACAATGGATAAAATGGCAATCAGCTCTTCCAGTGTCTTGTGGTCTGAGTTTGTGCCAATCAGGAAAGAGAGTGTGCAACAGGAAGAGCTTTTATAACTTCCTGTGCATCTGATGGCAGTTGGGTCCCAGCTCCCACCTGCTACAAAAAGGTGCCCCGTTATAACGTTTTTTTATTGTTAAGAACTCTAGTCACTCAAAACAGTTACAGTTACATGTGCAACCTTGGCACTCTCTGCTTGTGTTGCACTCAAAACCGTCCGTGTGAAACATGAGCATACGCATTTACTTGGCTTCACCAGTAAGTTTCTTGCATAACTTTCTAGTTAAACACATTTTCTCATTCCAAATATATTAAAATAAGTAATAAAATAATGTACGATAATTTATTATTCTTGTTTTGAAATAAGTAACTTTTTGCCTTCTGACAGACTTGCAACCTAATAGACCGATAGTCAGGTCCCTCTAAAAACGACAGACGTCTTATGTTTCATGGCAACCAAACAACCTATAATTACGTCTATGAGTTACTATGATTATTCCGCCCCAGCAAGCTCCTACCTCTTGCATCGAGAGGAGCCAACTGCGCATGTACAACTTATAACGAGAGTCAATGCCGGTTAATTGGCTGAAGACGTTAACACCGTTGGGCTGAAGTATGAATGCTTGCCCGGGTGGGTCTCTGTATTAGTTTGCACCCAGATCCAGAAGGTTTACATTTGAATTTGTCGCAGAAAATACATTGTAGGTTACGACTTGACCAGGAAGAAATACTAATACTAAATAAAATCATTTCAAAGAGTAGTGTTATTTAGGTCATGGGGACGGCGCCCTCTATTGACCAGCCACCACTGACAGACAGAAGAGAACCTCGTTCCCAGGCGTTCAGATGAGAACGCTTGCAATGGGGTCCTCCAAATGTGCAAGAGAGAGGGCGGGACTTCCCAGCATGCTTTGGAGGGAGCGATATCCGCTTCAGCTACATGGATTTAGCGTCGAGAGGAGAGGGAGGGACTTCTGATAGAGGGATTTCCGTTTCCGTTGCATGTTTTGGATATTGCTTTGTCAAATTCTTCGTATAAAAACTCCTGGTCTTTGTTGTTGTTCTGTAAGAGAACGGAAATTGCTTTGCTGTAGAGCGGGATAACGCTGCAATTCATGACCCTGTCTCAGCCTAGAGAAAGAGAGCTGAGAGCTACGGCAGTGTGACCAATGGGAACACGGCTTACTGCCGCAGGTATATGAAATACTTGCTGTTAAAAGGCATATCTACTTGCATACAAAGATTTTAATTTCATGAAAACTAACAATGGAAACACAAAACAAATGCAGTCCACTGACTATATAATATAAATGCATAAACTATAAAGAATAGTTGGAACATTTTATCTTGAAAAGTGTTTTTAGCCTGCTCAACGCAATGAATGGAGGGGCAAAACGGGCAGCGGTCAAACTACAAGAAGGGTCATTTGGGGGTATTGTGGGGAAGTGGAGTTTAAGCAATATATTGACGATTTTCTATGGGTAAGCAATGTATCAATACAAACTAGGCCTTAGTCAATGATTTTTCTGTAATTCACTTCTATATGGCATTCAATCAAAAGCCACATTTACATACTACATCCAATACATCCAATTCTGATTATTTTATTGATTGGTTATATGCGTGTAGGAATTATAATTCTAAACTTGAATTTTAAACTAAAACTGTAATTAATTATTTATTTTAACCACTAAATCACCACTCCTCTTTGCATATTTCCCAATGCAGTTTATCAATAATTTCCTTTTCTTTCTTTCTTTAATTGAATTTAGTTGTGAACTCGGACCAGCCGCAGTTGACATATGAATGATGTGTGAAGCAGAATATGTTCCAATAGACGACATTTTCATACTCACTTTTGCGGGATCATCAGCAGGTCAACAGAGGCACACAGAGTAAACCAATCCAGTTTTCGTGGCTCACATAAGTGCCCCGACTTTAAATGGCCACATTACTTTCTTTTGACTGAAAACCCTTTTGTTACAAACTACGATTGCGCTGAATATATTTTGAAGGATGCAAAAAACATAGTTTGCGTAGTTCAATTGAATGACGTTAAAATGCAACGCGAAATACAGTGGCCAACAATTGTATGTGGATTACCGGCAAGGGGCTTTGACGGTACCTGCAGAAATGTCGGAGCTCTGTGAAACTCAGGGTTGTGTTCATGGCTAGTACATTGAGAAGATGGAGGTTGGTTTCTGGGTCACAGAGGACTGTATGTCCTCCCTGACGCTTATACTCCACAGGAGTCCAACCAAGTGAAACACCAGTACCTTTGTTAAATATTCATCCCTCCTGTCAATAATTAAATGCTCATTATTTGAACCTGACGAGTGCTGTGATTCCAAAATGTGCTGCTAATGCATGGGGCGCGCGCCGCGCCTATTAGCCGGGCGCCATGATGAAAGGACGACGCACAGTGATACGTATTCTTCTGCTGTTCAATAGGTGAGAGAACACATGAAACATTCACAACCGTTGTCCTGACTTTTTTGAACATCTAAGGTTTTTTTTGTATTCCACGATTGTACAACTGCTAAGGAAGGGAAGCTTGTTATCTGTGACCCTTTAAAAAATCGACTCCTTTCTAAAAGCGCTAGAAAGTTTTTTTTTTCTTTTTTTCGGAAGAGCGGAAAAGTGGAAATTCCAAAGCACAATCAGCCACCCACGCTGGGAAATAATGACACAAGAGCCAATTTAGGTGATAACAGACAGGCAAGCGCATGAATACACAAGTAAATATGCACAAAAATATAACTAAGATATGGCACCCAAGGCAAGGGGTTGACATAATAATGCTAGCGCTGTCCCGCAGCTATAGCGCACTCACCCAGTAGAATTGTCTTGTAATTCAGGCAGGAAGTGGCTGCTCCCTCTCTCAGAAAACTTTGGAGAGAATCTTTGATACATAATCATTTTCTTCTTTGATGTCAAGCACAATTTATTGTTGTTTGTTGTTGTTATTAGGTTTTTCTGCGTGAACAACTGAGAATTAGATGTTTTGACAAGTGTGTGTGTGTGTGTGTGTTCGTTCTATGGCTCAAGGACCTGTCTGTGCTGTAAACAGAGGGAGGGTAAACAGGCAGCTGGCGTTCTCCATTGTTATTATCCTGTTTGTATAATTAGCCTTATAAATTGCTTACATCAAAGGCACCATCCCCTAAACTTCCCTTGTGTCTGTGTGTGTGCGTGAGTGTGTGTATGTGTGGGGGGGGGGGTTGGACAGTGCCGGTCCCCCTCCCTTAGTGACTCTCTGAGCCAACTGAGGATTCACACTCTCCTGGGTGTTTTCCAATATTGTGCTTCTGTATGAGAAACACCACAATCACATTGTTGTTCAAAGCATTTTATATTAGACATACCGCAAACATACACCCTGTTTTATTTTGTCCATTCTAGTTAATCAAGCAAGTTACCAAACGTACACCCTGTTTTAACATGTGTCCATTCTAGTTAACCAAGCAAGTTACCAAACATACACCCTGTTTTAACATGTGTCCATTCTAGTTAACCAAGCAAGTTACCAAACATACACCCTGTTTTAACATGTGTCCATTCTAGTTAATCAAGCAAGTTACCAAACATAAATAAATAAATAAAAATCACCTCAGGCCTTCTTGCCACTTTTCAATGCGGGTGAATATTATATTGCTTTCAAAGTTGCTTCAATCTTGGTGGAGATACGTACGTGTACAGTGCTTTTTAATGACCCGTACTGAGTGGGCTAATGTAAAAGTGCTGCAGAGTACAGTATGTGCAGATTCCCCAGCACAGTGAACAATGATGGGCTGGCAGCTGGAAGTGGAGAGACACCACTTGTCAGACGGGGTTTGCACACATTTGATTGACAGTACCAATGCTGCATCTGCCATCAATTTAATGCCATTCATTATTCAATGTTACTTAAAAGCATATGCAAAATTAAGATTAAGCCACAAAAAACACATTTTATGTGGTATTTAAAGAATAATATGCATAATATATTGCTTGTTAATATTTATGGCAAAGAATCTCAAGCATTTCTTGTTTCTTGAGCTGGTCCTCTGCTGAAAGCGTTGACTGTCATGATTTCAATTAATAACTAAGAAAGTAAGAAGAGTGCGAAGTAGCACAAAACTGGAAGCTTTTTACACAGAGGAGAAAAACCTGCCAAGGGGAATTTATCTCAGAGTCAGATTCACTTATGTGTAAGAACAAGAGACTGGCCTCGTTGGTTGATAAAAAAGACTGAAATAGGCAAAAGAATATTTGTTTTCCCTGTCATGAGGTGTATGAATACGTAGTAGAGGCCTACAATACATGGTCCTCTGTTTGTAAACTAAAGTCTTCAGATAAAATCTTTCTTCAATGCAAAAAAGTTACATAATTCTGCATTGTAATGAAGAAAAGGCAGAGGATTATTTCTCAATAAAACCTAAAAATAAATCCAGACAGATGTAGTGATCAGTACATTTAAAATGTTTCAGTTCAAACTAGGACCCTTTTCAACACAACCAACCAAACGCTAATGCAAATAGTCCATATAGTCAGTTATACAGTCAAACCAATGCAACCACATTGTCTCTTACTGACTACAGTATATAACCACAATATAAGGCTATATCAGGCTACGCATTTTGACTGCAGCTCGACAATGTGAGCAGTATTTAAGCTCAGGACCTACTAAACTTCAATTAAATTCAATCACTAAAGCAGTTACCCCTACAGCATAATAAACCCACTCAATCACTCCTAATACTACTATTTAACCTAAAATGAATTACTCTTAAACAGCCCCACCTGCCTGCATTACAATAAAAGGCTTACTTTTTGGTTTTTTTCACGTTTCAATGATCACAATCTCATTATATTTTAGATTTTTTCATAGCAAAGAGCCAGCACAACAACTTTCATCCCTTCTTAATTTTGTGCTCTATTCACTTATATATATATTTTTCATCACTATTATTTAAGGCACTTTTTTTCCTACTGTCATTGTACTTATAAACCAAAGTCTAGGTTTAGAATCATTCTGCAGAAAGAATGTGTAATCAGGGAACCAATTACTTAGTTATAAGTAAGTTATGTATTTAAGTTATTACATTTTCCCTTGAAAATGGTCAACTTTAGAATCAGCATCCAGTCTCTCCTTTAATGGGCTACAAAGAAAAGTAAACACGAAGCTAAACGCAATATCTGCAATGTACTATTTATTTCAAATACCATTGGCTATGTGTTGATTTCCCTGAATGAGCTGTCCCATTTGTCATAATGTTAAGTACTGTAGGATCACGGCTGAACAGAATTCATTGTTTTACTACAAAAATATGTCATTCTTTCTTGTGCTATAACATTAATAAACACTATGAGCAGTTTTCTATTTGCTGTTTAATTTCAGCTTGCATTAGGATTTCATTGTGCTTGATTGACACTTAGATGATGGCTTGACATTCTGTCATCACTCACACAGCAGCCCTGTCTTAATATAATTAAATTATGCATGACTGCATTAATATTATAGCGACATGGGAGTGCCCGCTCTCTGCTGACAACAATTCTGCCATTTCAGTCGCGTCTGTTGTGAACTTAGGCTTAAACACCATTCTAAAGGATGGCAAAAGCCTGTTGTATTGATTTTGGGAAATATGGGAGTAGTGTGAATGTAAATGTGAGTGTTGCTCTTCCTCCTCATACAGCCCTGTGTGTAGTAGGGGTCAGTAGACGTGCAGAGAAAGCCCTGTAGTCAGCCTGTTTCGGTAGAGGACTAAAGGTTAGAGGAGTTACAAACAAATTGGCTTGGTTTGTTTTCTGGAAGCCCCCCTGAGGGAGAGAGACCCTGAACTGACAGGCCCCGTGTAATTCTTGACAGAGGAAACTTTGTATCCAGACAGTCTCAGCACCGTGTTATTTAAAAGATGAGCATGGCCATGGAAAATAAATAAAGAAAGAAAAAATACTGATTAATTTTTAAGCAGCCGGCGGGCCGATAGTTTGCCTGAGGCATATTTGTCAGTTTCAAAGGGTGTTTTTATTAATTTTGTATTTTGCATTTTGTTAGTGGAAAGAGCGTGCACCACTGGGAGCGCCACAAGCTACAGCCAGCAAAGCCTATAGAAGGAAGAACGAAGACGCAGAGCATATCAAGCAGATCCTGCACACTTAGTGGGAGAAATCAAGTCTAGATCAGCAGCCTGCTCAGACCCCCCACTCTATACTGCACACACACACACACACACACACACCATGTCAAACACAAACATGTAGAGATGCGTGCAAAGAAATTCATTTGAATATATCATTCCACACATACACCCAGACACAGACAAATTAAAAAAATACCAACCCTAAATTAAAAACAAAAAAAACCTACCCCCTGTCTGCTAACACATTTTATTAATTGAAGGGCATTCACTGAATCGTAGCAATAGGCATTTTTTATTTGAATTAGTTCCCTAATTATTGTAAAGGTACTTTGTTTGCTCTTCTAAACATGCTGAAGTGAATGTATACAATGTTTGTATAAAAGCATTGAAGCACAAGTTGAAAAAAAGTTTCTCAACCACCAGCTGTAGACGACACCACCCCAAACCATTGCCATTCCATTCAAATGTACTGTATAACATTGCTAGTATACATTTGCAAATGGCTTTATACCAGCTCGGGAAATACTTTAACAAGTTACACTTTGCCATAGGCAGTTCATTGCAATCGTACCCATACAGGATTGTTAAGCATTCAGTCCTGTTTGGGACTAAGACACTATCCTCTATTGGCTGGCCCTTCATAATTGCCATTACATGTCAGAGAGAGATACATGGGTCACATTATAACAATTTTACCTTACACTTTACATGTCATGTGTAACTGTACTTCTTTCCCCAAATAGACTGGGATTACTACAGTCATCATTATAATCATAATCAAGAAAACATGACAAGCACTTGAAATGAAGCACTGCAGAAAAATCTTACATGGACACACTTGCGTCTTATTTGTTTCATCCACCTTTGCAAAGTAAATTAAAATGTTATCACAAAATCCTAAACATCAAAGCAATAATAAAAAAGTTTTTGAAAGGCTTTTATCCAATTCATTCCTAAAAAGAGGCATAAATAAATAATCATTCTCAAGATGTGAGCAGACAACAAACCATACTTAAATAGCGTGTGTCTATCATGTATACTGACATCTTTATTTCAATATAGGTTATCCCTAATTCATTTGTTTATTAAGAATACAGTATTTTAAATATTGTATTTTTGTATCGGTATTGGAGTTAGCTATACTCTCTTAAACGATAACTTTGCTGCTTTTCAACCGTATCTCTCTCTATCCACGTTAGGGACACTGTGAAAAACACCCGCAGTTGCTGCCGATGCTCTCTGTGTCTCTGGGGGCGAAGCTCAGCGCAGATGAGAAATCTTTCTCCGTCATTTGACGGAGTTGATGTGACGGAGTTGGGGTAAGATGGCGGCTAAGATAATGCCGGACAAAAGTAGCGGGGAGATCTGGGTGCAGGCAACGTGGAGGAAAGGTAAACATTGTTAATTTGCATATACCACCCACATTGAACTGATACAAAGCCGGTTGAAAAGCGGCAATGTTCCCCTTTAACGTCATGTTGCTGGAGAACAATGTTTCCTATGGAAAGACACATTATGCGTCAGGGAGAGAATCGACGTTATATGTAAATGCGTGTGGGATGCAGGCAGTCTTAATGGATTAACAGAAACATATCACAAACAAACAAACTCAATGAGTGCTACTTGGAGTTTCAGAAAATCTAGTTAGACGGGATCAAACAGCATTGAACACTGCAGCAAAGGCTGCCCTGAGGCTATAATTTGCCGAAGCTTTACCTGCTGCTGGTTGAGACTGAAGTTACGTACGGAGACAAAGCACAGCACTCAAGAGTCTGTCTGCGTTTAACCAAAAAAATCCTTAGCGTTTTTGGACGACATGAGAGGCATACAATCCCCAGAAATGGCCACAAATGCACTTTAAACAAAAAAAAAAGACAACTATTTGCTCTATGCATTTAAACCTTCAAAATGACTTTTCATTTCTAAATGCTCGTAAGGTATTTGTGTCAAGTCAATGAAGGAGCGGTTTGAAGTAGATGCAACGGTGTTTAAAGGTGAAGGAGTTAATTAGGTGATAGGGGGCTGACTGACGCTATGTATATACAGCACACTAGACAGATAACCCAAACAGGCTGCTAATCATGCCCTCCACTTCTTCACTCTCGCATTCATCTCCATGGCCTTTTGAAGTCGAAGCTGTCAGGAGCATCTTGACATACACTCGGCTCTATTGGATGCTTTGTTTATTATGGTTGATTCTGAATAAATCTCAAATAAAACGCTAAATTACATTTAAGTGGTGATGGGTTGAAAAAAAAGACCAGGCAAAGAGTCACAGGCATGGCTTTCTTCTTCCTCTCCCCGGTTACTGTGTGAGTGTGTGTCCCAAAACGGAAATGGGGCACCATGCGTTTTGCATGTCAATTGGAGTACAGGAGGAAACCGAGCTACTTAATAAACAAAGATGGAATTCACAGATGTTCTTCAAGACTAGGTGTTCTATAGTACATGTATAATCAGTAATTAGTGGTGTAAAAGTATTAATGAAATGACACTGTACCTCCTAAGTTACCTCTCATTTTCCCCAGGCTCAGTTTGATGATCATTATTCATATTTGTTCCCTAACACGATTGTACTTGTTTAAAGACAGGCTGGAAATGGCTTTGAGACTGCTGCATGTGATTAAAGTGCTCAAATGAAACATGAGAAGACGATGGAATCAATGCACTTTTTTTTGTGTTAACTTGAGTTACCTTTTTGAATCTCTTGCTGATTTTGGTTTAGTAGACTTCAGGAATATTTAATGTTGCCCTAGTGCCTTCAGCTCAGAAATGTATAGAAAACATATTCAAGTATAAACTAATGCTGATGACGTGATACTTGAAATATTTGAAACTCATGGTCTAGTTCAAATTAGTACTAATTAATCACTATCAATAAAAATCACAATTGATATTGGCTTTCTTGGCTTTGTACAAACGACCTTGTCTCATATCATTATATATATATATATATTTACTAGTTAACTAACTAATTATTACACAATTATTGATTATTGTCACTTTAATATTTTTTTGTTTGTAATTCAAACAAAAACAAAAAAGCCACTAGTACACAACACTAACCATTACACACTCCTAATTTGCCTATGAGAGTCGATCACACGTGTCAAACAAACACAAACACAGACCCAAACACACGTATAGCAACCAGTGTTGTGCAGCTAAGGTGCGTATTGGGAACTCACGCCCCCCCAATGTATTTTGTTTGCTTGAATAACATTCATCATTAATAAGGATTTAGCATACATGAATGTACTCTGTTTCACAAATAATATCTCCTTTAGAATGAAAGAAGTGAGTTAATTGATGGCTAGCTGTGATCCAAATGAGAGCCTTATTGAGCAATTAAGATCAAACCACAGAAATGATTATGAATTAATGAAGAGGGCATAAATGAATCATTAATGACAAATGACTCTGAGTCCAGGCTCTGCCACATTGTGTCATTTTCATAATTGTTTGTGGTTATTAGACAACTATATGTTGTGTTTTCCTTGACATGTTCTTTTATAATAATGTTATATGTATTGTAGAAATCAGACCATTGGCCTTCTTTTTTCTTTTTGTGTTATGTATTTGTTTGTATTTGTTTAATATGATTGTGTGTATGTAGATACTTTGAATAGGTGCACATGTGTATTCAACACTGTTTCAATATATGAGTATGACATTAATGCTCTCTGGATATTAAAATAAATCTTTGTTGTCATTTTATGCTCCTGGCAATAATAACACATTCCATTATCTATAATAATTTGTGTAAATAAGAAAGGCATAATCAAAATAATTGATTTTGGTCAAGGGCTTCATTCTTGGGGATGTCCAACAAATACTGCAAATAATGTATTTACACACACACATACACACACACACACACACACACACACACACACACACACACACACACACACTAGCCTTCCATTTACCGTAGACGTGTAGTGTGGGTGTCCCTGCTGACAAGTAGCAAGGGTCTGTACAGTAATGTTGCAGATTTATTCCCAAGTCCCTTCACTGTCTGCCATTGGCCCTTCTCAGACATACAATGCCCCGCTGATGGGGTGTCCAGTTCACCATCGGATACAGCTCAGCTGCATTTATGGAAACACGATTGAAACGAACTGCAATGCCAGTGTTACAGGGTTCAAGGTTATGTAGGTGCATTTATTTAATATGGAGTCAACAATGAGGCAAATGGAGACATCACAGAAACAGCTGATGCTGCAGGATCCCTGCGAGTTCTCCTAATACAGACAGATTATTATTTTTTCTCTCTATTAGCCATTACCTCATACAAATTACACTTGTAAATGATTCCCAAATAGTTCCTTTTACCATTTCCAAGCCAATGCTTATTTTAATGTTCCTTGTCTTTCTCTGCTCATGAAGGAAGGAAATTGTTGACTTAATTCCATTAACGTTGTATTGCAGCTCAATCTCTGTTGCCCTGAGCGTCCGTGCTGTGGCTTGGCTTGTCTTTTAGCAGTTCTGCATCAGTGATCTTGGATAGAACATGACAGTTACATTAATGTTCTCATGTAAATTACTTTCCACACGTATGAAACAAGCCCAAGGAAAAAAAAAACAGATAACATGGACCATTCATTGCTACCGTATGACAGGAGCATCAACACGGCATTCACACTGCACGGGCCCAAATGGCCAAATCTATTATGCTGTACAACAATTTCCCTGTTACATCCAGTCAGGAAGATGGCCAATAGGCCAACAAAAGGGTAAAAAGCAATGACTGAGAACACTCCCTCAGCGCATTTTAACAAAGCAATTGAAAATGAGAGAAAGAAATGAAATACACATATGGTTCTGGGCTTCCTTCACATCAATGTAATGTCAGCAGGGGCTTGTTTGGTAAGTAATGGCTCTTATTGGAGAATGTAGCATATGTCTGTGGAGTGACAGCTTGGCCTATGCCCTGGACATTATAGAAAATATAAAAAGGGAAGTAGACGGTTAGTTGAAAAGATTGTCATTTCTATGTCATGGCAACATCAGATGAGGTTGGTTTCATGACAAACAGGACAATTGCTCTGATCCCATGTAGAAAAACAGAAGGATTGTTGCAAATGGAAATTAGAAAGAAGCAAAATGGAAATGGAATACAAGAAAAATAATAAAATATGATTAAGATTAGGTTAATAAATAACTGAATACATATCTAAAATACATATCTTCATGTATCAACCAAACATTTTTTGGTAATGTTTCTCTTGAATCCAATTTATTTTCCATTAAATTTTCAATTTTCACGAAACATTGTACACATAAAACAAAGTGTGTGTGTGTGTGTGTGTTAGGCTTCCTTATACAACCTGCAGCTGTTTGAAGTGAGGCCATTCTAACATGAAAGCACATCTAGCACAGAAAGTATGTCGTCAAGACGACCACGCCATGTCCCCAAGACATGTATGGATTATCTGACCGTCTCCCTCCACGATGCCAGCTTATCTCCGTCACACAAGACCACTTTACCTAGGAGCCCCTCTCTCCTTCCTAAACAATCTATCTAGTATTTAAAAAGTCATTCATTGCTATGTATATTTTTTTGGTGCACATTTTTTTTGCCATTTCTGTGTCTAAATACCAGAGGCTGGTAACAATTCCAACCGTTAAGCATAAAATATTTAAATAAATATCTACTAAAGAAGCCGTGGCAATCTTTGTGATGTGTTGCGCCATCTATCACAATGATGAATGCCGGTGGTTAACGGCGGGACATAGATCCCAACCCAAACAGCAGTGTGACACAGCGTTTAATTACAATGCATGTCTAATTGAAAGGCCCCTGGAAAATAGTGTGATGACTCTCCACTCGTAGCACGGTTAAGAAACTTAATTAATTATGAGGCACCGCCCTCCCTCCTTTATTCTAAGTCACTGGTGTCCCTGCCCCAGTGAGCTGATGACATTCTCAGCCCTTCATCCTTCAGAAAAATGAATGGCGTGGCAGGAGCGTAATCAAATGAGCTGTGGAGGCAGCCAGTGAATATGTCATTGAGTGTGACTGCTCCCCGAGTGAATTGTGATTTATCTGTATGGGCTGCTCGTCATGCTAACAGACTTGCAACACACCACGCTTTAACCCAGCTCTGCCATGTTTGACAGGCCCACTAGATCATTCTGGGGTCTAACGTGGTCTGGGGACCTCTACTCCTACCCCTACCACTCTGTCTCTGTCTCTGTCTCTGTCTCTGTCTCAGTCTCACGCTCTCTCCTCTTCACCACCCCTTAAATAAGCAGTATCCCTGCAGTTGACCTGAGATGCCCCTTACTTAAGAGCACTTCATTTAAATATCATTCTTTAACCTCATTGCTGCAAGGGCCCTGATCAATACGCATACTGTATGTATTTGCTCGGTGCTCTCTTACTTAAACGATTGGTTAATGGCCGCTTTTGTTTGCTTGCCGGCTTCAATTTAGCAAACAAATCACCCATTGTCTAAAGATTATCTTAAACAGATGATGAATACATTTCCCATAATATTCTCCTTTAAAAGGAAAAAAACGTATATAAAATGTGGGGAAACTTGCAGGAAACTGGAATCCTAAATTTGATCCTCATCTGATCTCTCGCTACAAACAAGATACTCTTTAAAGTTGTTTATGATTTGAATAAAGCTGATGTAAATACGTGATGTTTATTGTGCCTCTGTGTGCGCTCTGGTAGTGCTTCACATCAAGGAACAGGGTATAGAACAGAGACACGGAAAGGGGCCCGAGGAACCCTTCTTTTTAATCCAAAAAAGGTGATGTACGTACCTCCTCTAAATAATCTCCCCTTTCTACCAGCTGTACACAACCATGTCTGTCTCGCCCCTTCCATGCCTAAAGTGGGGTTGATTAGCAAGTCTCTAAACCTTGGGTACTGTGCTGAAAGGAGGCCAGCTGACACTCGGCACAAAATCAAAAGCTTCACTGTGGAATCAAAAGAATTCAGTGTGTCTCTGCATAAACATGAGCACAGCAGAGATGGTGGTGTTGCACAGTATGTGCACCACCTGACATCACCTCCCTGACAACACCACCACTGTAGTCACACAGTCCTCCTGCCATCGCATGAGATTATGCTTCACTAGGAAGTCAAAGGAAAAAGCTCCAGTGGGATCTACAGCATATTGTTTATTGTGACTTGTTTGTTTGGCAATGAAAATGTCCAATTTGTTGTTAATTCTTTATTTGGTGTCTTTGTCTATAGATTTTGGATACTGTATGGCAAATTAGAAAAAAAATGTTCAAATTTTTTTTTTTTGTTACAAGACGAATGGCATTAGCGGCTTGGTATTTAGATCAATATCTATTGGCATGTTACCTAATCAGTATTCAAAGAAATTTGGTTTTCTCTGGCTATATGCATCTTTTAAAAATGGACTGATGGACATTGTATTGCAAAATGTCCATATTTTCATTAAATAGTGTATCTAAGCTTAAATGAGAAATACAGTCCAATCACGTTTGCCTATGTAGAATAAATCATATTGGTGCATAATAGGTTGAAATGAATAAGCCTTTGTATTATTTGCATTGCATTATATTGTATTCAGTAGCACAGATGTAACCTCTACTCCCCTCACAGTATGCGTAGTAGACACTATATGTAAGGTTAACAAACAGGATGAGATCCATTATCTATTAGACGCCGGCTATGCCTCGATAAATCCTCTTAAACATCAAACACATCAGGCCATCCCCACTGTGGATGCCATTTTGTTCCTCTTCCATGAATCATTGGCGCCGAGAGAGCGGCGTCCCTACACGGCTGCACAAAGCTACGCAGGCTATCGTATTAGCGCCATCGCTGTCTGTGCTAAATGTCATCCAAAGAGACAGGTGATTTACATTTTTGATAAAATGATCCTGCATATTTTATTTGTCTTGAAAATTAAAGAGTTCTTTAATCATTGTGGATGGAAGGGACTTAGCCAGCGTGCTCATGTGTTTCTGATTGCATTAGAACTGATGTTCCGTAGCATGATGGATATTTAATAGTGCCGCTGTCCCTCTGTATCACGTCACCAGCCTGATACACACAGATGCTCTGCAACTCTCCTGCTCGCACAGAATTGCTTTAATTATTAGTCCTATCATCTGGGCTTGTAGGTTATAGGAGGGCTGTTGAGGGGAGAGGGGAGGGGAGGAGATAAGAGGAGGAGACAGGACCTCAGATGAGAGGAGGAGGAGGAGGAGGAGGAAGAGAGCAGGAGAATTAAAGAGAAAAGGACCAGGGAAAATAGAACACGGGGAGGAGACGAGGCGATTTTGAGGAACACTTATGGATGAAAAGAGCAAATTTGTTGTTTTTTAAAGTATTTAAGTGAGCTTGCCAGGCACTCGGTGGTGAGGAGCGCGGAGATATGATATCAAAGTGACAACTATACCCTGGTTTGGTTTACTTCACTATCCCTCTCGGCAGGCCTAGTGGAGGGCCCTAATTGCTGAGTATATTTGTAGAGGCTCTGAAGAGCCTAGGGCAGCCCTGTAGTGCCCCAGGCAGTGTGCTGATCAGATCTCTCCTTCTGCACCGCTGTCATCCCACTCAGCCACCATGGTTCTGCTTTGACTTTCTTTTGCCAGATTGCTGGTACCTAAGAAATCCCCAAAGAAGACAATAGTATCACCACCACCAGCATGTATCACCCCACAAATGCTGGCGTTACAGTTTATATATTTTTTACGTACAAAAGATAAAATGAGGAAACATAAAAGAGAGTTATCTTCTCATTTTATGAAAACCACAAGATGAGGGTATAAAGCAGAGGATGATTATGAGTCTCCTCTCTCTCTCTCTCTCTCTCAGATTCAAACTCAAAGGGCTTTATTGGAAAACATATATTAATTGCCGAAGCACAAAATGTTAAATAAGAGATATACCAACATGAGATACAAAATAATAACAGTAAAAAAAGGATAATAATAGATAATAATAAGACAATCATCTAAAATACACTTTAATACAAATGTAAAAGTACAGTGAAAAAGTAAGACAATATTAGATAATGAGGTATTGATCGGGTTGAGTTAATCAAACTATATCTCTCTCATTTCTCTGTCTTCTCTCTTCTCTCTCCTCTCTCTTCTCTCTCTTCTATCTCTCTTCTCTCTCTTCTATCTCTCTTCTCTCTTCTATCTCTCTTCTCTCTCTTCTATCCCTCTTATCTCTTCTCTTATCTCTCTTCTCTGCCTCTCTCTTCTCTCTCTCTTCCCTCTGTTTCTTTCTCTCTTCTCTCTCTCTCTCTCTTCTCTCTTTTCTCTCTCTCTTCCCTCTCTTTTCTCTCTCTTTCTCTCTCGCTATCTTCTCTCTCTCCCTCCCTCTCTTTTCTCTTTTCTTTCTCTCTCCTCTTCTCTCTCGTTTATCTCTTTGCTCTCTCTCTCTCTCTCTCTCTCTCTCTCCTCTCT
>OMNO01043941.1:1749-12588 GCA_900303215.1 Trachyrincus scabrus
GAGAGGGGGAAGGTATAGGGGTGAGCCGGCTACCGTACGAGGGATCTGTCAGTAGTTAAACACACTGTCTGCTCTCTCTCACCCTCTCTCTCCCTCTCTCACCCTCTCTCTCACCCTCTCTCTCTCCCTCTCTCTCCCTCTCTCTCACCCTCTCTCTCACCCTCTGTCTCACCCTCTCTCTCTCCCTCTCTCTCTCACCTCCTGCACATCCACCCAACCCACCCAGTTCTTTGCACACATGAAAAATAAACACCAAACAATTTTTCAACTGACTGGTTATTGTTTGTCTTCCGTTAGAGCGTGTGTACGCATGTGTTCATTAGAGTGTGCGTATGCATGAGTTTGTCAGCGTGTGTATATGCATATATTGATCAGTGTGTGTGTGTGTGTGTGCATGTGTTGCATCCTGTGTGTGTGCATGCATGTGAAACCTACCGTGCATGTGTATGCATGTGTTAATTAATATGCATGTTGTCAGCTGCACATGTGTTTGCATGTGTGTGTGTGTGTGTGTGTGTTACTGTTGTGCAGGTACACTTGTGATATGTGTGATAGTCCTAGATACAGCGCTCTGCCTGGGTGCCAGTGTGACTGGCAGGCTCCGATTAGCATACTTTATTTGACGCGAGTAAATAACGGGGTAAACACACAAGGCTGTTCAATCAGTCAGAGTCCTGCTCTCCAAACCGCTCCTTCTTAAGCTCCAGAGTGGAACAAATAAATCCCTATGTGTGTGTAATTCACCAGTCGAGAGGCCATTGACTTAATTGGATCAAATCTACCCTACATCCTTTTCACCCAGAGCGTCAAATCATCAGCCCGGCGAAAAGAAGTCCAGAGACTTCTCAGACATATACTTACAAAACTTGAAATATAATAGGGAAACACAAAGGGTCGCCATAAGTCAGACTCCCCACAAATAATTGATACGTGGCACACAGACACACACAGGCAAACCGAATGGAGTGCAGCTGATAACGAAACAAGGGTTTAGTAACTCCACAGGAGGAACCATGACACCAGATGGAGATCGAACCACGGCCGCTGGTTTTTGTTGATATTATGTTGACGCTGTGATATTGCAACTCATCATGTATGTCATGTTATATATATAAATTACACTAAAGTAAGGCGTATGGCCCTGATATTAGCTTCATGTATTTTTTAACAAAAAAGAGAAAATAAGCAGTTAATCGCTTGGTTCCATGGCAATGAATCCCTCATTATTGCGAACAGGATGTGTCATTTAAAGAGCCAGGACGTGTATCAAGACACACAGGAAGTGTATTTACATAAGCAGGAAGTTCCAATCAACAAAAATGCATTTAATCGCTACAGCTTGTGTCTCGTCTGAGGGGCGCTAATTAAAAATCAATGGTTTGCTGCGTCTCCTGCTCCGTCAGAAGAACACCGTTTTTTAATTACCTTTCGTTATTCTAATGCGGCATACAAACCAAACATTTACCAGCAGGGACAGCCTCCTCATTTCACGGCGAGATGCTCCCGCGTGTTCATGGAGACCAAGCCCATGTTCGTAACAACCAGCATGTACAGGTATGTTCAGAAAAACAGTGTGTGAGTGTGTGTATAAACACATGTGTTTATGTGTGTGTTAAACACATGTGGAGCCTGTCTCTTTAACTCTGAATTGTAACTATAATCTCTGGACATAATATACACAGATTGATAGCTAATTCGTGTGAGAGGAGAGTTTTTTTTTACCTAGACTGATTTGGACAGGAGCAAAGTTGAATCCGTCTTTTAATTGGTTGTTTGGGTCCGTTAGCCGCCAGTGGACTGATTCAAGCTTCTGCTTGTCTCGTTGCCACTGTGTTGACACAACAGATTTGACAAAGACCGTAAGCTACAAATTAAGATTTGTTACTTTTCTTGACTTTGTTTTTCATGACTGCGTGAATGTAAGAATTCTTTACAAGAAAAGAAAGAAAACAATAACTGAAAACCAAATATTGAAACTTAACTTCAAACTCTGTAGTTGGATATACTTTTCATTAAATATATTATGCCTCAGTGCAAAGAAATGTTTTCAAAGAAAATGATGTATTCTCCATAGAATACTAAAATATGAATAGTATATTTGATGGTACATATGAACACCATTCTGTCAGCAGCCTGTAGCGATCCATCTATCTTTCTACTCGTCTATCTATAGATTGATCTCTAGCTAAATCCAGCTAAACAGAGAATCTTCTACATAGCTTACTTAACTATTTTAAAATAAAACAATCCTAAGCACGACAAGATACTGCAAGCTACAGGTTTCCTGTAGCCTGCAATCATCACTGAAAAATATTTCTGAAAAGGTACACGTCAGTAGAGGTGGACTATTGTGGATATCCGGTAACCAAAGCTTGAAATTATTACTGAACCAAGACGTTTCAGATTTTAAGAAAATCTACAAATGACTTGAGGTGGACTATTTCCGGTAACCAAACACACTATCAGGAATAAAGTTATATAACAGCACAGAAGTCCATGCATTTTTCAGAGCAGGGACGTGATGTCCCTGCTCTGAAAAATGCATGGACTTCTTCCCTTTTCATCTTCATGTTCAAACCTTAACAAAAAAAACATTCTCGCTTGCTTGTTTTTCTCTTACCTTGTAGGATTTACAGTGAGCACATTGAATGCCAGGATTTCAAAACAACACCTCAGCAGCTCGCACGTCTCTGTGAACCCTGTTTTTTTCTAAATCGGATCAGTGTCTGTGTGACAAGCGCCTTAATAAACGGGACAGAAAAGCCTGTGAGCACAAAACAGCTGTGCCCGGAGGATAACTAATACACGGGGAAGCAGAAAACACACGCAGGAGGGGACGGGTGGGTGTGTGTGTGTGTGTGTGTGTGGGTGGTTCCTCTGACTTCTGTCCAAGTGTGACACCTGAGGAGCAGGTAGAGGAAGCGTGACACGCGAGACCCTGTCGTTTCCATCTCACTCAGGCAAGACGAGGGGTTGTGGCACCGGAGTTGGCAGTTGAGTTGTTTTGACATACAAACGCGTCTGTACCGCGAGGCGCACACATGAAGTAATATAAAGTGTCCGTCAAACAAAACTGTTTTAAATCGTCCCGGTGATGTTGCTGGGTGCGCGTCCTGCGTCTCTGACGCGTCCTGCGTCTCTGACGCGTGCCGGGGAACGCACCCCCACTTGTTGCCTGATAATACTACGACAAATCTGTGGTGATCGAAAAATGTTTTGTAGTCATTTTTCCCGACACCTTACAAATACATTACAATATACATTTAAGTTTTGGAGCGGGATATATCATTAAGTAGTCGAAAGCCAAAAGTCACGGCCGACATTTAGTACCCGGACCAACGTTTCGTAGCTGGCCGGGTAGGCGGAGATACCCACACGTTAGACAAGTTTTATAATAACGACCGCCCGCCAGAAACGCGCTCCTCTCTACAGAGCTATCGTTTGGTCAATATTTCAATTCAACTGGATACATCATGTTTCTAAATTTCCCCAAAGGATATAACATAAAAATCCTTCTACTCCTACTACATCTCACAGGCAAATATTGTACTTTTTACTCCACTACATCTATTTAATAACTTCAGTTACTTTGCAGGTTTCGATTGTTAATATGAAATATAACTCTACTAATACATTGTGATATATTAGGTTAACTACCCAGCAGTATATAAGGTAATTCGAATCAGCTACACCTTTACCTGCTGCAACACTAAATGGATTAATATTCATTAATTTTATTGTTAACTTTATCTGGCCACCTGTGGGTTCCCGGGGACTGTTGTCTCGTGGTGTTTTAACCTTAAAACTGTTCTTCCAAGGGAAAACGGCTAATGAAATCAATGCTGATATCTGTTAACTGAATAGTTTTAAAGGGCACTGTGATAGAATTAAAATAGAATAGAATCACCTGAACTCATAGTTCACAACATAGTTTTATAATAACGATACATGAACGTGAACATATAAAATAAGTGCCCTGTAGGAGGACACACACACGCACACGCACACACACACACACACACACATTTTCTCTGTTTCTGTTTTACAAAGGTTAGGTGGATAATTGCATGCCCTTACTGTACACTATGCTGTATATACTATTTTACAGACCTGCATCGCTCTGACCCAAAATATTTAGCTTGCTGTAAACTTTGACTCTCATATTGTCGACAATGCCATGATCTCTTAAAGGATGACTCGCAACCTTAGTGTGAAAAACACCTGCAGTTGTCACCATCAGACGTCATCCGGCAGACATGGCAACATGGAGGAAAGACAAAACACGCTCATTTGCATGTACTACCCACATCGAAATGATGCGAAGCCGCTTGGAAAAAGGCGAAAAGTTCCCCTTTTAAGTTGTGACGCCTGTCTTTGGTCTTTCAGTTTGAACAAACAAACTGTCACATCATCCTCTGTCATGAGCTCCACGAAACACGACCCCAGAGATCTTCTTTGAATGTGTCATTAAAGACCAACCTTTCTCATGAAGGGGTGAGAAGAGGAAAAAACCCAGAAAAAAACCTGCATTGTTCAAAGCACCCAAATCTGTCAAGAGTTGCCCGCTGTGTATTTTTAGGTCAGTTTTCTATGATGTATGGCCACTTTCTGGTCACCAGGGGACTGCACTGTATGTTTACCTGGCTGGGCTGGGCAGGCCAGCCAGGTGTAACTGTGACTCTGATAGCTGCTGATGCCTGGCAGGCTACCAGTGGAGGAGAATCTATCTCTGTGTGCACACAGATCACCTCGAACCGAGCAGCCACGTGCATGGAAATGAAGAATCATGAATCTGTGTTTTAGAGACATATGGGCACTCACGTGCACACACATACATAGGCGCACATACACGCGCACGCACACACACACACACACACACAATCGTGTAAACACACACACTCACTGAAGGACAAACACTGAAGGACACATACGGCTTCTAAAACACACACACACACACACATACACACACACATATATATACACACAGTCACACAGCCATACATGGGCGTACATGAGAGTACACACACACACACACACACACACACACACACTGTCACACAGCCATACATGGGCGTACATGAGAGTACACACACACACACTGTCACACAGCCATACATGGGCGTACATGAGAGTACACACACACACACACACACACACACACCGTGTTCAGACGGCCGGTAGCTAGGGCGGGCTGCGTGCTCTGGAAGGTGCTGGTCGTCGGTGGCAGTGATGAATGCTGCCGTTACGGACGCCATATGAACACGGGCCGTACGGTGGCTGCCGGGGACACAAAGCACGTAAATCAAACCAGCCGGGAAAATGGATTTTCCCTGACAGTGTAACATATGCCTTCCATAGGCACGCACATCCAGCCATTCAATCACAATCACATGCCCGTGTGCAAATACTGGATGTGTGTGTGTGTGTGTGTGTGTGTGTGTATGTGTGTGTGTGTGTGTGTGTTTAGGTTTTGTTTTCATATTACTTCCTGTGTGCTTGTGTGCATGTGTGTGTGTGGGTCTGTGCATGTATAACTATGTGTGTGTGTGTGTGTGTGTGCCTTAACATTACAGCATGGCGTGTCTCTTCTTCACGACATGCGTGTTGTTAACCCAGTAAACTATGAGGTCATACTGTAACTTCTGACCTTTGCTTCCAAACTTGTGACTTGCGTTGTTCACACAGACATTAAATACACACTGAGTGTGGGGCGGACGGAGGCTGAAACCAGCTCATATGAGCCAATGACACACACACACACACACACACACACACACATACCCACTCACATTAACACATTCTGCCTGCATAGTCACTGAACACACACACACACACACACACACACATACCCACTCACATTAACACATTCTGCCTGCATACTCACTGAACACACACACACAAACACACACACACCCCACACAAACACACACGCACACCCCACACAAACACACACACACACACTCTCTCTCTCTCTCTCTCTGCTGGCTCTAAAGTCTCCACGCAGCTCACTGGCCAAGACGGTGGCGTGAAAATAACAACGCACCTACTTTTTAGAGACACCGCAACAAAATTTTAATTAACTTTCTCCCCCCCCGTTAGCTCTTTTGCCACGGTCATATTATTCACCTATTCCAAAAACATTGCCAACAAAACATAAGAACGCAATCTGTTTATTAGTTCTTGTTCACCAAAATCTACAAAATATAACTTCTCTTACAACTTAAACTGTTTTCGGTGGTGACGACATCTTGTGGAAAGTGGTCTGGTTAACTTTGGACCAAATAATATACAAATAATATAACACGCTTCACCCTCGCCTAATATGAACGCAGTGACTTCACGCCACTGAACTTCAACACACAGCTAGCTAGCAATACCACGCGCTGTTACTGAGCGCCCACCTTCCGACGGGCCAATCGGATCCTGAAACAACCTCCTACGGGTTTCCCCCGGTCCTTCTGTCTTGTTTTCAGGAAAACACGTCATACTAGGAAAACACTAACTCAATTTCATGTGGCCTTCAACGCTCGGTTATCACTCATGATCAGCCCTGTACCCAGGATGCACTGCAATGCCTTCATATGTACACAAGCATGTTCACACACGGGCATGCCAAGAGATGACCTGTACAGATTCAACAAACTGCACACGCACATACAAACGTCATGTAACACACATGTAATCCTATTCACACGCACGCCGTGTTCTGTGTGGTGATTTTAGCGGCTCAACTCAGATGGTAGTCACCCATTGGGTCATGCTGGGCTTCCACACACACACACAGATGGTGACCTACTATCAGTGCACAGGATATGTACACACTGACGAGTAATGTACTCAGATCAATGATTCACGACCTGGTCACTGGGAAGTGTGTGTGTGTGTGTGTGTGTGTGTGTTGGGGTGAGGTCGCACCCCCACTAGCTAGGGGCTGCTGGGGCTCAATTGCATTCAATTGTAGTGTGCATGTATGTATTTACATGTCTTTACTTGATGTGTGTGTGTGTGTGTGTGTGTGTGAGGTTCACAATCTTCCTCTTCCTACTGTCAGGAAACGTCTCCTACCCACAGAACGTGAACGGGAAAGTGAAAGTGTTAAAAATCATCACAGAGGATGAAAGCGAGGGGGCGGATATGTTAATTTGTCAATTAATACCCAACACCCCGTGAGCCATTCAAGTTTCTCACCTCATTAATTATGCACTTTGTATATCCTAAAATATCCTCTAATTCCAAAAAAAAACAGACTAATTGGCACTTGCTAAGAGTACCTTTTTTCGCTAGTCTTTAAACAAATAGACCAAATAAAGTGTGCGAATCCAAACCGAGTGTCTGTTTAGCCACGCCCCCCGTCTTCGTCTTCTACCCGTCCGCCATTTCCTTTCTCCCTCAGCTTCTCCCCGCTAACCTTCTCTAAAAGCGCACGGCGGTGTTTTTAACACGTTAATATTCTCGGGACTGTCGGCGTTAATCAGTCGGATCTTAGTTTTGCTCGGGAAGCACTCGGCCGTCCGTTGGTCCGTCTGGACTCCCATTGGCTGTCTCTGAGGTTGACGGGTTGTCACGGTTACCTTTGGAGTTACCTCATTATTCATGAAGGTCAAATTTTAGAGATGGAGGAAACGGAGGGATGCAATGATAAAAAAAAAGGGGTGTGCTGAGCGTTTGTCGAGTTGAAATTGTCCGATTTCAACGGTTTTTGTAACCCTAACACAATTTAAAATTGTGTGTCCAGTTATGACATTTGTGTGTGTCACACAACTGGACACACTGACGTTTACCCATAGAAATAAATGAGAGAACAGTCCGGGTAAAAACGTCCAACATTCTTCGTAAAACTGTCAATTCTGGACAGAAATATCTAATGTCACACGACTAACGAGTCCATTACATAGAGCTAAGGTGGTGACAAATCCACATGCACATTAAAATCACTCATCATCATGTTTAACCGCCCATCTGAGCAGGAAGTTGAAAGCTGAATGTGAAGAATAAAACAGGAAACCGGGCCATTATGGGGTGTAGGGTACCATGGCAACAACCACCTTACCGTCTACGAAAATGTCCCAAATAAATTAGCATTAGCGTCTATTGTGTGTACAACCGATCATTCGAAACCAATCAAAGTCAGCAAGTCAACGCAAATCATACTTTTTATTTCTTCATTTTTCCAGTAATAACCGTACTTTAAGAGAACAGGAATTTGTCGGCTGAAGCGTTGCCTAACAATGATTTATCCCTGGGATACAGGCCTTCCTCATAGATGACAATGACAAATACCCACGGCTAGCCTACCGGGTCCTCCTGCGTTTCTGATCTAGGTCCCATTGTTAGAAAGTTGCCACTGGATGAAAAGCGTGTCTCTAGGAACTGGGTTAGTGGTCTCCATGTGCTCCGGGTACAAGTGTACTTCAAAACAGGAAATTGAAAATCAACATAATTCAATATACAACGTTTGTGATAGGACATTAAAGCTTAGACCCGAAGATGATATTCAATATCAGCACAACATTAATTCCCCAAACCAGGAGTACCTCAGGCAACTAAGTCTGCAACAAAAACTTTTCTGAGTCATTAGTCTGTGTGGCTGGGCCGGCACCACGAGGGGTCTTAAGGGGGCTCAGCACCCCCCCAGTTGTAGTTTAAGCTTCATGTATCTATAGAAAAACAGATAAAAAAACAAAATGATTGGCCGAGAAACTATCGCTTAGGCTGTTGTTTCAGAACAATGGATAGTGCTGTTTGTTATGTGTGGGGGTCGCAACTCACAGTAGCGCCGCGAGCTGCCGTGAATAACATGTTTATGTTAAGTGTTTCTTCGGCAACAACTTGTTATTGTGAGTTAACGAGTTGCATGGTAACTGATTGGAGAGGAGAAAACCGATTAATATTCAGCTGTGCCGCTTCAGTACCGTTACTTAAAGACTGATGGGGAGTAATAATGCAACTGTCAGGGTTCAGGGATAGAAACGACGATGTTGGACTGTTGTTTTAATATGCGTTTCCGTAGTAGTATTGCAGTAGAATCTGCTGATGTTTTGCTATGTATCTAACACAGGGCTTTAAAGTACAGCACAGAGAGTGAGAAAGCTGCAGGCCTATACCTTGCTAGACCTTGTTCTTGTGTATGTATGAATTAGTATGATTACTTTGATATTCCAGTCATAATACACATGACCTGAGGAAAGTGTGTGTCCGTGTTTGTGTACTGAAATACTCCCTTTTCAGGGCTTTTACACAAGCCGCAAACAGCTGTTTCTACGTGCCTCCCGTTGCTGGCTTTGACAGAAAATCGCTTTGACAGAAAATCGCAATATTTTATATAGCTATTGCTATACTCTTATGCGAGTGCACCGATTAATAAATGTATTCTTTGATGTTGAAACAGTAGCCTTATGTTGTTGTTGTTATTTAGCCGGTCTGAAGCTATTGCACGTTTTTGAAAGACAGTCCGCCCACACTGAAAACAAATGTTTTGATGTCTGGATCACGTGACCATTACATTTAATCATTTTCAGGAATGTAAGTGTTGTGCATTCCAAGCGAGCGAGGCTCAGTTTCCAGCGGTGGAAAACGCTGGCTTCGTGAGCGTGGACGGCCAAAATGGAAATTAGAAAAATGATTTGTCTGTACATTTGTCCAGCTTCGTGAGGACATGGCCTCAGAGTCCCCTGGAGTCCTTCATTCTGATTACCATGGTCGATAACGGCTGAATAAATGCCATTTCATTGTAAAATAGTTCCATATTAGTTATATATTTTATAATCATATAGCAGACGCTTTAACCTAAGACCACTCTGACAGTGAGTTCAGATTAATGTCATTAAGCAGCAGGTAAGGGGTTCACTCTTTGCTGACGTACAAGGTGAAAAGTTGAAAATATAAAGTGCAACACTAAAGACTGTAAAGATGACGTCATTCTAATCTCTCCCTATCAGACCGACGACTCTCTTCCTCACATCTCAACCACCTCACATCTCAAATACTTTCCGCACAGGAAATCCCACACAGAAGAAAATGTACTTTGAATGATTGCCTCTGCTGAGCTCTCCATTGGTCCAAGAGGTCAGAGGTTGTGTTTACTTCCGTGTGGATCCATAATGCATGGGCCGGACGGTTTACTTAAGGGACTCTCTGTGCCACTCATGTCTCCTGATCCCGGCAGTGTGACAGACGGGCCGAAAGGCCAGGAAGATAACCAGGTGTCAGGTTAGCCCTACGGGTAGCCCTCCTGCATCTATATAGACACACACACACACACACTGCAGGCTTACACAGTCACACACACACATAGATTCACACATAGACACACAATAACGCTCACACACAGTCTAACACATATACACACAGTCAGGCACGCACGCACTCATGCATACACACATACACACACACACACACACAGACACACACACAGGCTCACAAACATACACAGTCTCACACACATACAAACACAGGCTCACAAACATACAGTCTCACACACACATATACACACAGATTCACACACACACACACACAGGCAAAGTAAATAATATGCAGTTGAATTATATTTCCCCAACCAAACAACCTTATATGATAGAAGTGTAATTTCACAGAATTATTAAACAAACGCCTTCCTTCCTTCCTTTCTGACACCTTAACCAGTAACACTGCAGGTGTCTTCTGATCTCTTTGATGACTAAAATGGAAATATATCAACAGCATATGTTACAAAAGTCATTGTTGAGACGCTCCGAAAGCACCTAATCACTCATGTCCTTTGCGTGTGACTTTGGAAACACAGAAAACCCGATCCAAGCGTGCAGCTCCAACTAATAACAGGTAATTAAGATGAAGACCAGG
>OMNO01043992.1:0-10282 GCA_900303215.1 Trachyrincus scabrus
ATGGATTGTCTTGGATGAAACTTAAAATGGGACATTGTGTGTCTGAAGGTGTGTCCATGGGTGAGTTGTTTTTTTAGAGCGGTGTTCATTTATATTCGCTCTCGTTTCTGTCTACTTTTGGTTCGTAGTTCCTAGTCGACATCTCACTGCTAACTCTCAGCCTTCCGTCCTTCCTGTACTAAGCTGTTGATTCACTCACAGCTTGACGATTCTCTTCTTCTCTCTGTGTCGTAGTTCAAGCCTCGCCTCTCGTTGTTGTTTTGTGTGTGTGTGTGTGTGTGTGTGTGTGTGTATCCACACACACACACACACACTTGTCACACACACATTTGTCTGGTTAGTCCCCAGCTACTCCTGCTCTCTGTACATTTTGTCACTTGCTGTCCTCTCCATCACTTCCACTTCATCGGCCCCCTGTTTGGGAGCCCCAACTCTCCCTCTCTCTCCCTCTCTCCCTCTCTCTCTCTCCTCAAAGAGGCTAGAGCTGGAAACCACACACACACACACATGCACACACATGAGCATGGGTTCAACACCCGATCAGGAGGGCCACCCAGAAACACATGGAATATCCTTTCTCCTACTGTTCCTGAAAGGTCCCAGGGCGACAGGTTTTGTGTTCATACAAAAGGGACAGACGGGTAGTCAATAGAGATTGTAAATAATCTTCAGATAGTTCAGATAGTATAGTATTTTCAGCCGTGTTTTAAAAAGTCATTGGGGAGACCTGGGGCATGTGTGTCTGCTTACTGACTGAGATAACGTTAGCTTGCTGGGGTACATACCGCTTGTTCAACCAACTGGAATTCTTTCCTAGTTTCCACGGTTATAGTTAAACAAAAAACCCATACCTACAACTTAAAGAAAAAAAAACTTTTAAGGACACAATGTGAAAAATGAGGCTCAAGTTCTCAACTTTCCCGACCACTGTGGTGTATAATCCATTTTAACAACTGTCACATGGCTTTATCCTCCAACATCTTTGCCAGCTCGATATGGAATTCCTGACATTTTTCTGTGGCCGCTGTTTGACAACGTGCTCAGGAAACAGGGCTCCTAATTAGAGGACTTGGAGAGATGCCTCCAGACAGGTTCCATCATCAAGTGGTTCACCATCCCAGCCCGGCATAGTCCAACTAGAAGGATATCATGTCCTGTCCTTATGGTTGTAATGACCTCTAAGCCAAACTTCAAACAAAATGGTGCTTTTATTCGCTCCTCTGTGGGATGATTTACGTAGATACAATACATACAATAGAATGATTCTCAGATTTGGACGAATTCGAGAACTAATCATTGTTCTCATATGGATTGAGAAGTGTTGAGTGCGTTTCAATGTATGATTGTATTTGATTGAATAATCAGAAATAGTATTCATGAAATAAACCCCACAAGAATGGTCTCATTACCATCCCACATGATCTGAACACGAGTAGTAAAAGGGGCTCGCTACAATGTGATGAGAGCCATTGTTGGTAGAGTAGAAGATAGAATTGGATTGGAACCCTCATAATCAGGGTTGAAGACATGCCCTTAATTTATGCTCTGCTAATTGGCTGGAAACACAATTTGAATCAAAACAATGTCCTTTGTTTGGATAAGTAAAGAGAACTAGCCAGCTCCAGAAAGAGGGTGGAAATCAATGTGTTACAATTCAAGGAAGAGGTTACAAAACAATGGAAAGCATACATCTCTGTTGAAATAATACAATGTAAAAAATACCTGAAACAAATAATATTTTTCATTTTTGATTGATGGCGCTGGTGGAAGCTTTAGCTGCAACAGGGCAAAACAAACACAAATATACTCATGCAGACCATTTCCTAGAGGTCTGCATTGGCAAACACTTTGTGGCCTGAAAAGGTGTTTTTGTTTTTCTTCTTTGATGTTTGAGTGCAGTTGTTGAGTGCATAGCTCTCTCTTTGGGCAAACACGCTACAGCACTCAACTCAACGCCCAATGTCACTCAAACATGCACACGTACACATGCCCTGAATGGATAATTTAGGGAGTTTCTGTTTGCTGTGTCTCTGCAGTTTCTCTATTGCTATTTAGAGTTGTTGATGAGGAAATCCTTGTGGGAGGTTCAACTGGTGCATCTGGTATCTCTGCTGTGCTGACCCATAATAACACAGAAGTAATGTTTATGTTTATGTTTCCCTATACCCAGGCTCAACTGAACAGTGAGATGTCCCTTTCTGAAGGGGCTTTGAATCAGCCACATGGAGAGGAGAAAATGACCTGAATTGCACCCAAGAACATCAGAAAAACATTCTGTTGCAAAGGCGTTGCCTCCCTTGAACCTTCCACCACCTACGCACACACACAAACACACAGCAAAATATACCCTTCACTCCCTGGCCTCCACACCAGTCCTCCATGGATTCCTTTGGCCTTCACTTTGAAAGAATGAGCAACTTGGACTTGCACCCTTTAAGCCTGCCGATCAGCCGGCTCTCTCCAGCCAAGTCCAACAGCAGCATCACTGACCAGCTCACCCACCATCAGCACGGAAAGGGTGACTCCGCCTACAGCTCGTTCTCCGGCGGGTCCACAGTTCCAGATTACCCATCGCCCTTCCTCCAGGATGACCTGCAGCCCAGCTCTTTCAACCACTACACCGATCTCAAGTATGTGAAGGCGGTGTACCAACCCTGCCAGGTTCACCAGTCCGAGACAAGGGCCATGGACCAGCTGTATCACTCTATGGAGGCGATCTCGCAGCAGCATCGCAACATCAACAACCAACGGCAAAACGGCCATGATAGATGTAATCCCGACAGCAAAGTGACTGCATCCCCGAATCCTCCCCGTTCCCACCATCCTCCTCCTCCACCACCTGCACGCCTGGATAGCTTCGTAGCCACGAGGAACCTGGAGAACACCCGAGGCCACCATCAGGGTGCTAAACCCCAACCTCAGCAACTACGCACACATAAGCAGCAAATGCCCTTCAGTAATTTCCACCCACAGATGCTGCCTCAGGACGCTCTCAAATCAAACCAGACAGCTGTTCCAGAGCCTGGCAACTCCGACCTAGTCTATGGGGTTTGGCGGGAAACACATCAAGAACCGCCACAGTCTCATCAGCTTCCTTGCTACCGTCCTCCTCCTCAACACCATGACGTGGTCAACTTTTCAAACTCAGAACACATTTTCCCTGCCAATCAGAGCAATTTTGGGCAGCAGCAAATGTCAGCGAGCCTCCTAAGCAAACCACCACCTCAGGGTACCAACCAAATGGAGAATCAGAAGAATAGACAACGGGCCAGGAGTAGCGGAGGCGGCGATGTAACAAACAAAGGCAGCAACCATTTTGATCGCCATCGCAAAAGGGCACACTCTGCCAAAGAGAGTCCCCAAAGTCTCGTCCCAGAGCCAAACAGGTCTTCCAGCCCGAGCAGTATTGGCCAGAACTTGACCGCCAGCAGCATCCAGCATAAGGGCCAGTTTTATTTTGTCACAGGTAAACAGACAGGAACCGGTGGGAGAAAACTCTCTGTGTCGTCGTGTGCATCTGAGGCAGGAAGCGAGAGCTCCACTGTGGTGGAGACGTTCAGGCTCAGGGAGAAGGACAGATGCCACAGCACCATGGACAATTTCTTTAGGCCACCCCAGCACAGGCCTTACAAATCCACGGAAGCACTCTCAAATAAGCTGCAAGTTTACACTTCTATGTCTCAGGAGCAGGACTCGGTATTCAAGAACCAGGATGAGAACCTGAGCACAATGTCCAATGGACCTTCTCCAATGACCATACAGCCCTCCCCTAGTTTTGAATCATTAGAACAAATGCACTTGAGCCAAAGTCAGGAGATTGGCCGCCACACTGCTAACCATCCCATCTTCTTCTGTGGCCCTGAGGAAAATGACACCCCCCAAGGAAATCAAAGGCCAACAAAGGAGGCCACTACATTTATAAGCAATGACCAGAAGAGAGAGGATCTGGCAAAGAAAGGTAGAAGGCAACCACTAGGGGATGTAGCCAGTGAAAGAATCAACAAGGAAACCACTCCACTTCTCTACCATCTTACCGGAGCCAACAGGGCAGTGCTAAAGCCCAAAAAGGACGTTATTATTAATGTAAAAGGCGAAGAAACAATCTTCAACAAAGCTGGTCATAAAGACATTAATATACGCAGCAAGGAGATATCTCTTCAGATTGAAACTGTTGCAGAAGTTGGAGGAGAGCTTATCTCGAATGCTAGCAACACGCTGGATGACTCATTTAAGAAGTACTACAAGGAGCAGCTAAAGGACGCCCAGTCTAAAGTCTTATGGGAGACCTCATACAAACGCAAGGACCTCCAGCTGTCATGGCCCCACCGGATCAAGGAGCAAAGACCCGAGCTGCGGCCTACAGTGATGCATCATTTCTCGGCTTCACAGGACTCCGAGACGTCAACAGAAACTCTGACCCCTTCGGTAGCATCAGAGGAAATGGAAATAGGGAGCATAAAAAAAGAGGTTATGGAGAAAGAGAAGGACGACGAAGGTCAAAGGGAAAATGGAAGACCTCTGAATGTGGCACAGCCCCAAGTGGCTCGTATCGGTGGCAGGAAACGCCTGACTCAAGAGCAGAAGAAGATGTGCTTCTCCGAACCGGAGAAGCTTCATCAGCTGGGTGACTCCCCCAACCACTCTGCTTGCCGTTCCCTTGGAAATGAACTGGAACACTTCATCTTAACAGAGTGCAACGGAGAGGAACCGGGACAGCACGGAGAGCAAGGGTTGGTTGCAGCCAGGAGGAAGATGTTTGAGACACGAGGCCGGGCCTTATCTGCTTCCAGTCTCTCAAAGACAAACCTAAAGAACCTTCAGCATAATGCGCTGGTGGAGTATATGGTACGCAAGACAGGCCACAAAGTTGCTGAGCCCCAGCAGCCTGGGCCTCAATTACCACCTCCCTCCAGACAGAGGCACTCTATTGGGGAGAAGCCAGTTGGATGGGCAGCCAAGTCTCAGACTGCAAATACAGGAAGTCAGGGGTTCAAGAAGAAACTTAACAGGCCACATTCTGCAGGCCGCATCCTCGACTCTTCCAGCAGTTCCATCAGGTGAGACCAAAAAAAGAAAATGTATCGTGATTTACTGTCATGATGGTAATGGACTTTGTAGACTAAAGGTTTCTATTTCATTTGGTTTTTTTTTGTCCAAACAGATATGCCCAGTTTTTCTCAGCTCAGTCAGCTCAGTCTGGATTGGTCCTTGGTAGTGACCAACCCAGCTGGAAGGAAAGCCAGAGTGCTCAAGGGAAGTCTGCCTCAGTGGGGAGCTTGTTGAGCCAGACAGAACCCACAGACTTCTTCAGGAACCGGTCAAGATCCACACCACTTGCATTTCAGGTAATCAATACCCAAAAGAAGATGTATTACACATTTCAACAGGTTGGTTTTGGTGTGCCAGATAACCGTTTACTGTTATATATAATGTATACATTTGTCAAATAACACAGAAATGCCATTTTCTTTTATCATTTAAATTGTACACAGCTTACAATGCTGCACACAATGCTATAGGATTCAAAGGAAAGTGATTAAAAAGTCTATGGTTTGATTTGCATCTTGATTGTTCTTGGTTGTTCTGCAGGCACACGGCCCAGAGGATGATTCATCTCCAGCTAACGCTATGGAAACCCAGAGGTATGCACCAGTGTGGCAGACAAAGTCAGATGTTTGTTTCTCTTGCTGTGGGTCACTGAGGTTGTGTGGCTACACATCTCCACTTCATTTGCAATGGATCTAAGCGAACACAGTTCAGCCAACAACTCTGTTCTTCTAGATTTGCATCCACATTGTAAAAGGAGAAGCTCACATTTGTTTTTCATATTATAATGTTGAATTGTCCTTATAGTTTAAGCACTAGTTGATTTCATAGTATCCTCTGTGATAATTTATACACAAATAATAATAATAATAATAATAATTATGCATTTTATTTTAAGCACTTTTCATGGTACACTTCAGATACATTTAAGACAAACTATATACAAAATAAGTACAAAATAGAGGTAGGATATATGTACACATACATACATACATACATACATACATATACAGTATATACATATATATACACTTTATACATACATACATACATACATACATGCACATAAAATGCATACTATGGATACATGGATAATAGAAGACAAGAAAATGCCTTAGTGGGGCTGAATGGTAATAGGTGGCCAGGGAGTACTGGTCAGCTGTTACCACCCCTCTGTTTTAACCATTGAACTGTTGTGTATGAATTGCAGCAGTGAGCAGGCGAGCGTGGGTGAGGAGTCTGTGGCCAGGCCGGCAGCTCTGGAGGTCCAGCAGCGTGTCCGCGTGGTAGCCCAGAGGGGAAAGTCCATGGAGGAGCTGGGAACATTGAGGTGCTCCAGACCTCCGGTGCTGAGTAAGAGTTCTGAACAGCTCGACCAACTGTGGAATCCCCCAGCGAGACCAGGAAGGGAGAAGAGGAAACTCCCCCCCGTCTCGGACGGTAGACGAAGAGACGAGATGGCCCATCTCAAGGGTTTGGAGCAAGCCAGGCAGGGACTGGAGACACTGGGCCTGGAAAGGACCCAGCCACTGGGTGGGCAAAAACAGACCCACAAAAGAACCCTCTCCAAGGCAGACTCAACCTCACAGCTGGGGGGAGATGAGGAGACCGGGCCTGCGGCAAATGCAGAAGCCAAGGACTTGAGTAGATCTACCTCCCCAGCCCCCAGCAACTCTCCTCGGGTCAGAATTCCCTCGGGCACACCTAGCTCACAGGGGTCTGTCCGGGATGAGGCAAGGCTCAGTGTACCTGGCAGTGAATCTTCCGACCCCCAGTCACCAAGTGGACCAGAGACCAGAGAGAGAGATATCAAATCGACCTCAGCCAGCCCGTCCTTGCTCAGTCAGGCAAGGTCTCCAAAAGAGAGCAATCCTGAGTCCAGGTAAGAATAACTCTATTCACTTGCTAAGGATACATTTTTATCAGTATCTTTCCTGTAAACTTGCATGTAAGTTATTAAGTAAGAACGTGTGTCCAGTATGTGTGTATATATATACATATCAAAACATAAAATTCCCCTCAATCAATTATATTAGCCTTAATTAGTTTCTCTTTCTTCAGAGAAAGAAAGTCGACAGCATCAGAGCAAGAACGGCCATTGGATGACCCCCGTGGTGTAACCCCGCCCCCTGGTTCCAACCAGGAAGTGTTTACGAGTTGTTGGGTTAAGATGGAGCCCGAGTTGCCACCTCCTCTTCCTTCTCCTGATGTCAAGGACGAAAGCCCAGGCTTCCCACTAACTGATGACGTATTTGAGTCCATTCCCAAGTCCTCAAGCCTGGATTCCCCAGCACAGAGCGGTGCACCCCTTCAATCTCCCTCCAAAGGTGTCTCCGAAGCCGAACCCACTCACGCTGTAGACGTGGAGGAACACGTAGAGACTACGAAGGTAGCGGATCCAGAACGAGACCCGAAACCTGAGGAGGAGGAACGTGGCACTCCGGAGGGCGAGAAGGAGAGCTCAGAGGAGCCCGTGAAGAAGCCGCAGTGGGTGGAGTTGGTGGTGGCGGTGGTGAAGGCGGACAGGTCGCTGGCCAGTGCGCTGTACCCGCTGGCCAATCGAAAGACAGCGCTGATGCTGATGGAGCAGCTGCTGTCGGAGGACACCCTGCTGATGGAGGAGCACTACAAGAAGAAGCAGGAGCAGAGGGGGCCGGCCGAGAGGTAGGGGCTTCCTATCACACCCACACACAAGCCTTTCGAGATAGTGATAACAGAGTCTACTGTTTTAAAAAAAAAATCTATAGATTTCCCGTTTGGATGGGATACATTTATACATTTATACATTTCCCACTGGGACGGTGAATGTATAGATTCCCCAATGTAGATCTCGCGGTAATTACGGAAATTTGATGAATTTGGTTGTTGAATCTGTAGATTCCCTGTTTTTTTCTACGTTTCCTATAACATATACGCAATATACACATTTATTATATACACATTTACTTGAGCCCTTGCAGAACCTTGAAAGTCAACATTCCTGACAATTTGACTATCCTCACAGAGAGTGTTTCAGAAGTTTCGTTTTGATTCCATGCACAAGAGAGAGGTTATGAAGACGTGACGTGGTTAAACGTGATTGGTTGACGTTTTTATTACCACGTGTACACACAGAAGTGGGAGCCAATATTTATTCATGTAATATATGAAATCATACTACCAGGAGGTGACTTCATAAACGTTACTAGATGGCTAAGAGCATAGCTCCACCAATGTTTCTGTGTATCGTATAACACAGTGGTTTTACACTGCATCGATGAACAATATACACTGAGAAATCTTAATAATCTCACTTTTTTGACATGGTAATGGTGAGAATGTACCAATATGTGTTGGGTCCTGGGCCAAACGAAGTTTGGGATCCCCTGGTATAACAAACACAGGCTTACATAGCGTCTATTTTGGTGTCTGTCCGGAATCACACATCCGTGTGCTTTGGGCTTCAGAATTTGAATTATTTGAATTATACGTCCCTGTAAATATTACGTATATATAATAAAATGATGGAAAAAAAATGGGTAGCCCATCCTGATACAGCAGTGAAATGTGACGATTGTGTTGAATCAGTGGTAGTTTGGTCATTTCAACAATAGCATATTTCGCTCTGTTTCCAGTGCTGATGTCCAGCCCTTGTCAGCTTCTGACGAAGATGACCACACTGTTCCATGTTCAGATCCACAGATCCAGGCGTACATCACTGAAAAGAAGGTGAATTATTAGAATAGTCTTGTCTTTCCTGTAAAGGTTGGCCAAGCACTTGGGAAAAGCATAACACATTTATTTTGGGGGTAATACTGTGTTCTGTACTCTACTATACATCATAAACTTAATATTCACTCACCAGTGGGCTTTCACCTAGTGGCCTTCTTGGTTCCATCTAGGTTCTAGACGCTAGCGTTTGGAACCAAGATGGCCACTATTTGAATAAGGCCCATACAGTGCATCTTCAAGCCATCTCAGAGACATACTAATGTTCTTGTGGCAGTTTCTCCTGCCACTTATTTCTGGGCTCCTCCGACACACAGGAGTGTTGGCAAGACCTTACAGCCAGAGCCCGTGGTAAATGCGGACATCTGTGCTGCCTCCTTGAGTGCTGGTGGCTGGTTTAACCTGTGTGCCTTGATTACTCAATGCACCACAGGTGTGCAGCCTCACCCAACCCCAGAGTCTAATCAGTCTGACTCTGGCCAGGTGAGGCTGCTTAAACCAGTCACCAACCGCACACACTCCACAGTATTCAATAAGCTATCAGGTTTATAGAGTAATTACCTATACAAAGAAACATGTAACGCGTGTTCATCGACTAGACTATTCAAGTCAATGGTATAGCCTGTGGGCTTTACCGGCCCACATTATACGACACACCCTAAAACTCCCCAAATCCAGATCAAAGAGATATGTAAAGCTATTTACACCTGTTTGTTTTGTTCCGTGACAGCGTATACTGGTGTCGTATGCGGAGGAGCGCCTGCGTGGCTTGGAGGAGACCCGCGGGGTCCTCCAGATGGAGGTCCAGGAGAACGCGGTGCGCGGGGAGGCTGTGTTGGCGCTGGTCCGCGAGCACTGCCTGCCCCTGGAGGTGGAGCGCTACAGCCTCTTCATAGGGGACCTGGAGCGGGTGGTCAGCCTGCTGCTGTGCCTCTCCGCCCGGCTGGCCCGGGTGCAGAACGCCCTGAGCACCGTGGATCAGCACACCGACGCCGAGGAGAAGGTATGCGGACGCAGAGGATCAAAAACACTAGACTTCATCCAACATGCTGAACACATCCAACATGCTGAATACATCCAACATGCTGAATACATCCAGCACATCCACCATGCTGAATACATCTAACACATCCAACATGCTGAATACATCCAACACATCCAACATGCTGAATACATCCAACACATCCAACATGCTGAACACATCCAACATGCTGAAGACATCCAACATGCTGAATACATCCAACACATCCAACATGCTGAACACATCCAACATGCTGAATACATCCAACATGCTGAATACATCCAACACATCCAACATGCTGAACACATCCAACATGCCGAATACATCCAGCATATCCAACATGCTGAATACATCCAACACATCCAACATGCTGAAGACATCCAACATGCTGAATACATCTAACACATCCAACATGCTGAAGACATCCAACATGCTGAATACATCCAACATGGTTTTATTAGGTCTGTATCGAAACTGCAGTGACACTATTCGTTAAAAGATGATAGT
>OMNO01043993.1:0-13881 GCA_900303215.1 Trachyrincus scabrus
CAAAACTCCACAAAGACGCTCTTGGTGGGATCAAAAACAACCTCCTCGAAGTTCTTGCCGACCAGAACGCTGACTGGGTTTTTGTTCCAGTCTTCAGGGATGTCCTGGCTCATGAGGTGGGGCTGGGGAAGAGGGGTATACAACAGTTAGTATATATATTTAAGGGTTACCCATACCTCTTATTCTCTTTCCGTCACTTTTATATCTACTCGCACAAACATATAATGAACATAGAATGACCAAATAAATATCATGATAGGTACTATAGTGGAATAGTGTGCTATGACTTTTATGAGCAATAGAGCATAAGTTAATTGAAGTGACTTTCACAATCAAAACAAACCTAGAAAAATGTGTATGTAACTTCATCTACTCCCACAATATTTACACTACATACACATAGTATACATTAAAATGTTCAGCATGATGAGCTGATTGCTCATATGAAATATCTAAGCAATACTGTACATACTTTTCAAGATATTTCAAAATTTAAACTTTTACATTTTCCAATACACATACATTGTAATTAACCTTCCCAGGGACACCAGTGTAAACAACTGACTGAACAAGCTGAGCTCTGAGGTTCATACATACTATACTATACATACATGTACACATACATACATCTACTGTACATAAGTACACATATGTACACACACATAAGTACACATACATCATATACATGTGTATATTGATCGACTACCGGGAATAGGAAGTCTTATGCAAATGATACCTTTCCTGGACAAACACACACACAAAATACCGCGTGACGTTTGGCAACTCTTAAGCGCTATAGAAGCACCGGACACAGGTGAAGCTAGCGCTCACCTTGAGCTGGCCCTCTGTGAAGCGTGTGCAGAAGGCTGTGATGCTCTCGGCGCTGATGACATCGCTGTCGGGCTTGAACTTGGTCATCTCGTCCTCCAGGGTGATGAGGCGGATGGCGGGGCACTCCTCCTTCTTCAGTCCAAAGAACTCCAGGATGCGCTGGTTGTCCTCCACTTCGCTGTCGATGAAGATGAACAGGATCTGTGGAAAAGAGATCCAGGAGGTGAAGTATTGATTTTGCACTCTATTAAAAAAAAGGCATTTTTTGTAATTTAGTGCACCATCCCAAAAAAAAGGCAAATTGGGCGAACCGGACAGTTGGGCAAGTTCAAATTCAAGGCCAAATGGTCACCAAATGACCCGAGTCATTGTGTTCTGAAGGGCTCCTTACCTTGCCCTTGAAGCCCTCGGCGGCCTTCTTGAACTCGTCCATTTTGTCCTGGAAGTCTGAGGCAGCCTTGGGCAAAAACATCAGGATGTGGGACTTGATTTCTCCTCCGAAGATTTTGGGGGCGGTCTGCAAGAAACAAACAAAACATTTAATTCAACACTTTTTACGGTGACCGCTGGATCCATTATATCCCAACTAGACTCAACGCATGACGCTAGGTGATTACGATTTTTTTGTCCACTTCATACCATGCAACGAATAAGATATAGCGGGAGCTGAAGCAAACCATTACCTGCTCGGTGAACTCGATGACCAGGGGCAGCTGGTTGGCCTTGATGAAGGCAAGGATGTTCTCCTTGGTCATCTCCCCGTCAAAGGTGTTGCGGCCCTCGTCAAACTGTGGAAACACATTGGACGCTTTAGGTAAGCAACTCAATTCCGCAATTATATATTAAGCTTGTGTCTATTCTTGTTAGCAGGCTTCAGAACCCAACATAGAATTACTGAAAAGCTCAATTAAAAATAATCACGGGGCTGAAGAATTTTATTGGTGGTCAAGAATAGTACTGGCAAGGCCATACCTAGTCCTGGCTGGAACACAATATTGTATAGACATTGGCCATAAACATTAATAAGCTTCCCCAGTGGTTTATAAAAAACACATGGGAACAGGCAAATAAGATTTACTTTTAATTGTGTACTTGTGACGTTGCCATGTTCAATGACAATGTTCTAGACTGACCCACTGGACGTTGATGCACATTGCTCTGCAGATAAGCATACACGATCTTTGAACCACTCAAAGATTTCTTTCTGCCATCTTGGGTGGGCATGATGCAAGGCAGGCATGGCAAAAATGGCAAAAAGAGAAAATGGATCTGGCCAAGTATATTTGCAGTATATTAATCAGTCAACTGTTTCCTGGCCAGGACAGTGTAAACAAGAGTGTAATTCATACATAAAATGGCCAAACCTGTTGACACCTGTGAAAGTGTCTAGCAATTAATCACGTTACTGACCAGTCTATACACAAGTCGCAGAGCTCACCGGACAGGGAGCTCAGATTAGCACCAGTGGCGGGATATGTTGGTCACAGATATGAGGTCAACAGGATCGCATAACCGGCCTTGACGACAAGTCCGAAAAGCCATAAAGTATACCTATCTACAACGGCAGCTTTTATGTACCGACATTAAAGCCAGGCTGCTTGTTTGACTTGTGGATGATTAGACTAAATCAGCTAGTTGGTAATCAACGTGGGGCATGCGTGTCACAGCCAACAGATAGGGAACAGCATTTCAAGGCAGAGCGCTCCACTGCAGATACGAAATGAGCTTTGTGAGGTGTCAAAAAGCCTCTTGGTTTTAAAGGCTATGCTCTGCACTTTAACACTCAATGAAATGTTGTAAAAAACAAACTCGGCAATCACATAAACATAACATGCATTGCCTCGTAATGCCATTCTGACAAGCCATTACCTTACAAATAGTGGTAGACAGCCCCAAAGCATTTCAGCCCTTGTGTAAATAGGAGGGGCCAAGTAAAAGAGAAAGCTTTTTTTATTGCTTCAGAAAGATCCCAAAAGATGCAAGCAGTGGTTAAGTGGGTGTCAAAATGTAATATATTAAAATACATTAAAAAAAAGAATAGTGGTAGCGTTTTTGTCTATAGATGAAGCACTCTACATTGGGTATGTATATAATGTATACATTTCTATTTAATGACCTACCTTCTTAAAGAGAACAATGCCATCCTTGGACACCTCAAATTTGGAGAAGATTGAATCCTCAGAGGTCACGGCGAATGGAATTTCATCAATCGACTCTGCAGCCCTCTCAAAGGCCTTGGCGTCTTCAGACTGGGCATCCTACAACACAGATGCAAATGACCCTTAATGTCCAAACAGAACCGATAAACACACTGCTTTTCAAAGGACACATTATAATTACACTTACATGAAACTGCACAAAACATGTAATGCATGCAATTAGCCGTCACAGCAATACAAAAGCTTTCACAGCAATAGAAAATTTAACTGAATAAACCTTAACATTTAACCCTGCCTGTTTGTCCCACACGTAGTGCAACAACCACACGGAAGCGTACCTTGAAGAAGCCGATGATGGCCACCTCGTTGTCTGTGACCAGAGACTCTGCCTCGGTGACCTCTGTCAGGGAAGTCACAGCTGGGCCTGTGCGCTTCTTCAGCCAGTTGACGATGTCATCGGCCTGCCTGCCCGCTGTTGGTCAACACAATAGCGCAATATTAACAAACAACCACAAACGAGTGTTTCGTTGAGTAAAAGAGTTCAAACTGATTAAAACAAATAGCTTTGAAGATGAGTAGCTGTACAAATGACCCAGGGAGAATAATGCCTACAAAAGGGGCCATAAACCAAAGCAAACGTATGCATATGCAAAGTCAGAATTGTAGGGTTAGGGTTAGGCACGAATGGCAAGCCGCAAATGTGCTTTAGAGGCAAAACAACAAACACGCACGGATAAAAATAAATGAATAAAACGCATGACTGAAAGGTATCCAAGGAGGTAGGAGGTCATTACCGCTCCCAAAAATAAAAACTTGACTACACGGTGGCAACTCTCCTGGGGGCCCACACAGCTAAATGTGTAGAGACTGCTACAAGCTGGCTAGGAGCAAGGGAAGTCCTCCACAGGCCAACGTTTTTCCCTTGTCCCCTTGACAACAAACCCTGGGCCAGGCAGGCGACGTGAGGAACTGCACATCGCATCCCAGCTAGGCTGGGGGCGGGGCCATGGGGAAAAAGTGTGTGTGTGTGGGGGGGGTGCTCTCCCGGCATTCCTGACTGGCAGGGCCCCTCGAGACATTGGCAGACACACACGTCACTCCTCTACGTGAGCTAGACAACGATAATAAAAGATGCACATTTGAGAAATGACCTGCAGAGGTTTCCATGTTACGCTCTGAAGTGCTTGTATTTACATTAGCATAGCGCCTCAACTAAAACTGGGATTTATCCAAAATACATTTGTCCGCATGGATGATAATCGATTGGCTTAAAAGACAAACAGCCTACCTGAGTACTCTTTAGGGGCCTCCTTATCTCCTCCTTTGAAGAACTTGATGGTGGGGTACCCCCGGACGCCGTACTCCTGGGCCAGTTCAGTCTCCTCCGTGGCGTCGACCTTACCCAGGCGGACATCAGAGCCCTCGGCCTTCAGCATGCCAGCGGCCTTGGCGTACTCCGGCACCAGGGCCTTGCAGTGGCCGCACCATGGAGCATCTGCCAGGGTGTGGAAGACAATGAAGGGTGTTGTACGATCTATTCATTAGGATCTAAGTTGAGGTCTAGAGGCCAGGATTAAATTAAAAACTAGAAAGACCAGATGAATGCAATTATAGATCATTTTTCATTAAAGTTGTAATTGTATAATAAAAATAATACCGGTATAATAGTTATATTTCAAAAAAATATGCATTGCTTTATAGCAATATGTGGTGATTCATCATTCATATCATAAAAACTGAGCCAAAATGCAACACAATTCATGGCAATGCTCATGCAAACTGAAATAACGTACACAATGTAAACTAAGTGAAAGAACAAAAGTTGCCCAGTTGTACAAAAAAAAATACATCAACAGCCATTGATGTACACGATATTGTAGGGCCTAGCCTACATACTTAGAACTTAAAATTGTGTTCAACACGTCAGCAACACAACGCGCTTGAAATGCAATCAATATGGGAAGTTCTGCAAAGTACACGTCAACCTAGTTGGACCCCACCCCCTTCCCAGATGACCCGCCCGTCTGTGAACACTGGGAAGAAGAGTATCCCTAAGTCCACATGACTACACAAGTTGTCGTGCAACGCCTGGGTGATCTTGTCAATAGTACAAACTAAACTGTCGCGCCGTGGATCGGGATTTTGTAATGCACATTTCAAAAGTGAGAGTTATGAAATAAATAAAAACATTCGGGTGGAGTTGTGTCGCCGGTGACATTGCACAAACCGCACAGAAAAACACGCATCGCGCACTCAAGCACACACACAAACGTTATATTACAAGAGCAAGCATACACGTATTCCCAACAATACACACACTGCCTATACAAGTCAAAGCTAAAATGAAGTTCACCACTGGAGGAGGGTCGTGTGAATCTTAAAGCTTTGTTTTTACACCTTGCGGGGATGGTGAAGCCAAATAGGCTTTTACCATCCTCGCAGGGTGTAAAACATCGCTTTAAGATTCATATAATACGAAAAGGGGTCAGATCTTGGCCAGATCTGGGCCGGTCCACAGGCCGGGAACACATCACCTCCAGCCGTTAGCCTCCTGCATGCTACCGCTAGCTCGCTGTGTGTATTTAACTACCGAGGACAACGTCGGCCGTGCACAGCTGCGCTCCTGTAACATCAGCCGGTAAAGGAAGGCCCCTTGGAGTCCACATATTGTGTGGAAAACATCCATGGAACAACTTTGTTGCTCAAGGAAGGAAAAGCGACGTAGCACCAGGATGGTCGCAACTTGTCAGGACTGAAGTTTTCCAGCACACCACTAGCGATGTTGTACGTTCATTCGGCAAAGCAGCGAATACATCAAACCCTGCAGTACACGTTAAATCAATTAAAAATACCACTTACAGAATTCAACCAGGATGTTGGGGTGTGCTTCCAACGCCTCCTCGAAGTTATTCTTCTTCAGAACCAAGACATCATCTTCCTCGGTGATTTCGGACCTGCTGGCCACAGCCAGAGCGCACAGTAGAAAAAGCTTGAACATAGCGTTGCTGTCGAAAAACCTATAATAGGGAAATTAATAACAGACACGACTGTTTCGACTGGGAATTGCACTTGGTTGTTTTTTCCCCCTTGTTTTAGTTACAAGTGAAGCTAGTGTCTTGTGTCCGCCGCTACTAACGTGGCACTGCGCGCAGGAACCGGAGGGGTCAGCAGCTGTGCGCATGCGCATTTATCAGGTCGCAAGCTGCTCGTGTTGAAATGTGACTGGATCACAGCTGAGGGCACCTGGAAGTGAATCAGTGACGCTCTCTTCTGTTGTTTTCGTTATGTCCATGGCGACTTCTTTTTTTTAATCCAAGGTTGAGCTGGATCTCGCAAAAATAATAATTAAAACCGTGTTTGGAAACGACCTGAGCGAAATCTATCATTTAAAATGTCCAATAATTGGTCATGGCTCGCCGTAACGTCACATACGAAACAATTCGAATTTATCTTACTTTAATAATTAATTTGCTCATGCTAATGAATACAGGCCAATTCTAGGCCAATCCGGTATTTAAATAATGTGTGTGTGTGTGTGTGTGTGTGTGTGTGTGTGTGTGTGTGTGTGTGTGTGATCGCGTGTGTGTGCGCGCGCGCCCACACACGCGATCTCCCTCATAGTCTACTTCTTTTGTTAGTTAAAGGCCGGTGTCATGTTTGCCTACATGACATTGCAGCAAAGTGTACTATTTACCACACCTTGTATGTATAATTATATGCCACTGCCTTACCAACAAGGTGTAGTCATGAAATCAGGATATCTACATTATACTTTATTTTCCCTCAACACAAAACAGACTTTTTTTCAACTGGGCTTTTATTGGGAATATGGTCGAAAACTATGGAGTGGAGAGAAGTGTTTCATCTAAATTAGCCATATAGCAAACAACCTGGTCTCTTACCATAATAACAATAACACCAACGCAAATAATTTACAAAATGTACATATTAAGAATACTACACACAGCACTGAAACCCGGTCATGGGGAAATAGTTTATGTCTCATTTTAGATGATAGTGAAGATATTAGGAAGTCCATCAGTGACACGTAGCCCAACTCCACACCCAGGGACACAAGACAAATTAACATCGTTGCTGACATCCGGTTATGGCCAATCTGGTAATTAGAATACATTAGTCTTTAATTGGATTTGAGTGTGTGTGTGTGTGTGTGTGTGTGTGTGTGTGTGTGTGTGTGTGTGTGTGTGTGTGTGTGAGAGAGAGAGAGAGAGAGAGAGAGAGAGAATTATGTATATCCTTCTTCCGTTAAATTGGTAAAATAGGCTCCACGTGCTGTTGCCATGCCAACTATAAAACGAGGCCTGTAGTTCTTGAGGTTAATAAAGAGAGAAGATTCATCTGCAAATGTTCTCTATCCATTATAAATCACGGACTGACGTCATTGCATAACGTAATAACGTGTTCCTGTTCTTTTGTGTTTATAAACAATAAACAACCTGCAAATAGCTGAATAATAATAATAATAATTTCCTGCATTGTCAACATTATAACACAAATCAAGCCACATTTTTGGTTATTTGCCGAGATTTGTTAAAAAGCTTCATTGAACACACATTTTCACTAGTGTTTAAAGCAGTTTCACATTAAGATCCCGTGCTGCCTTTAGGCTCTTTACACTGTAGGCTTATACGTTGCTGATGTGAGAATCATACGTGTCTCTAAATCACGTTAGCCTACATGTTGCGCAAGGCGTGTTTGTCCTGTGCACACAGCATCACGATAAGAGCCACTTGATTAGTGCCACATTATCTCTGTTTCAAAACGGCTATTCTGCATTGACTTTGCTGCAATGAATTTATATGCTGACGTGTCGGGACTTCAGCTAGTCCCCTGTAGGTTCTAGGTGTGCATTCAACACAGCGTAGAGCTCCTCAAACAGACTTTCTGTTTGAGAACTACTGAAATAAAGTGTAGGCTAATCCAGAAAATACCTGTGTGTGCCTTGACCAAGAGGAAAACAATTGCAAGCTGAAAAGCGTACATGCTTTTATATTTAGCAAGTGCTTGTCATATTGTCTCACCCTCTGTGTGGGGTTTGGTTTTAGCTCAGCCACAATGTAAGGTGTCACACCCACTTCAACAACACCCAGAGCCATTTAGCTAAAGGTGTTGCTGTTCTGTATTCACAGCATTAACTTTGACTCACATTCAAAGTAAACTAAGTTGATTTCAACAGAAGTCTGAGTAACTACTCATTGAGCACTTGAAATCCTGGTCAGATGTCAGTTGATAACATGTTGTAGTGCTACATACAACCTGGAATTGAAAAAGATTACCTTGGTGTAGTGATGGTAGCTTAATAGCCTACATAACTAGAAAATATGTGTAGTCTGTGTAGTGGTGGTATAACTACATAACCGTCTTCTGAAGTCACATAAACAAGTTTTAATCACAAAACGAATACACCTTTTTCTAAAATGCCACAAATTTTTGTTGTTAGAGTGGACATCTGAGCAAACAGCATCAAGGAGACAGAGGAACTATCCAAACAATCTTTGAAACAACTCCTGGATGAATGTTAAATAAATAATCTGAACCAATGTAAACCTTTCACCACACTGGCTCTGATGGGACAACAATTGGTGTTATGATGGGATCATGGTGATCATGGCATGGTGAGTGACCCTAAACACACAGCTGATGCTTCACAGCGATGTGAAAAGCTGGTACTTGGCAGCTGTAATTGCAGCCAAAGGTGGTTCTGACTCAGGGGGTGAATACTTTTATGCAATTGAGATTAGTAATTTCATTTAGAAATCATTAAAAAATCTTAAAATATAAAATGGCAATTGAATGCAAGCTAATGTAATACCTATAATGCCTATGCAAGCGCCACTCTATGTCCCGCACTCGATCTGTATGAAACAGTGCCCTCTGTTGGTGACCAGCAGGGTGTTTTTCTGGATAGTAGCCTACATATTGGCCTACTGCTGGTCCACATGACAACGGACACAACGCCGTAGGCTATATCTAGAGAAAATAGAATTCTAGAGAAAATTACGTTGCATATCTATCTCTAATTATTATCCCATCCTACTTAATAATATAAGGGGTTATTTATTTAATTGTATTGCAATGAATTGTCCTAATCGACCCTGCAACACTTGTGTTTGTGTGTTTGATGCGGTTTTGATCACTGACAACGTTCTGCCACAAGATGTCGCCATGCACAAACTAAACAAGCATGGCACTCTACTTCCAAACATACAGTATATACGATATCTCATGCAACACACACTGTATGTTCATTTCAATGGCTTCAATCCAATAGTAAAATAATCATTTAAAAAAATAAATAAAAATAATTTGTTTAGCCATTGATAATGTGTGATAATAATAATGAAATGAAACCAAGAACATAGGAAGTATATGCTTACACATTCAAGAACTTGGCACCCAGACTCTTGGCACTGGCATCTTAGCAGGCAGCTGAGACTGGGCTATCCTGGGTTAACATGCCGTCACATTTTTCTGTGTCTTATTTCGTGTGGTGAGTCATTAATAGTGCTGCTGTCTCAGACATGGCTTTGTTGACAATGGTCTTCAAATCACATGAAAACCGTGCGTGTGTGCGTGCTTGTGTGTCCAGGATCCCATGACCTAATCCATGTGTGATTCATGTGCCTTTTTATTCAAAAACTAATAGTAGGTAATACAAAGCAATAGATTAAGAATCTAGGCTTGTACCAGACCCGAGTATGAATCCAATACTGTGGTAACTTTGTAGTGATGGCATAAAGAAAGATTAAAATAACAGGAAATCAAATGTTATCTTATTATGTATCAAGTGCGGTTTATTAAGATGATGAAGCATTTACAGCCAGCACAATCAGTGGTGATACCATATCTGGTAAAATAGAGCGAAGGAGGGATGAGAAAAGACAAGTGTCAGAAGTGAGAACATGGAAGGAGCAAGAGCAAGAGAGGGCATTAATCCACTGGCACAGGGAGATCCTGGTGATGGTTGTCTTCTCGACTGACCAGTGGGTCCGTGTTGCTGAGCTCGGCGTACTGCAGTGAACCCTGCACAGAGAAGTCACAGAGAACACACTACCTGTTAACACACCTGACCGGGGAGCTTGGGATTAAATGAAAACACAACCTGTCCATAGTCTACAGACATTTTACATTTACAGGAAATATGTCAACGCTGTTGCCTAGTATATTAAAGGTGCTGTAGGTAATATTTAACAGCTATCATTTGAGTGTTATTTGATAGAAATGCCAAAGCCATCCGTCAGCTATTAGTGAGTGAGATGCTCTCTGAGAATATCTGTTTCTAGTTGACTGCGCCTGCCTCCCTATGAGACAATTTTGACTTTAGACCCCTAGCTCCCGGCTCATTTCTGACCAATCAGGGCATCTCTTCCCTGATCGGTTCGGAGAATTCATCTTGCCTGTCAATCACAGGTGTGTGAATGCACTACTTCTCAATGGCAGAGAAACGTAGGGAGGGAGGGAGCAAAGAGGAAGGGGAGGTTTTTTGTGTTGTTTATTTTCAAAATCTTGCTCTCTTCTGCTCTCTCTCCTTACAGCTCTCGAATCTTACCAACAGCACCTTTAATAGCAGAAATGGTGTCACCATCATGTTGTTGATGATAAAAAAAAGCATAAAGACAATGTGAACAAAGACAAAAGAAATATTAGAAAAAACAAATCCCATTATGTCATACCATATATTATAGTCAATACCCAAGTCTATTTTCACTCATTTGTATCTCATGACAGTTTATAAGTTAGTTTATAACTAGTGGGGATATGTAGTGGTATTTTGTTGAAACTAAAACTTCCATTCCGACATGCATGCATGTCAAGACAAAGATATTTATAATGGATCATTGTCAGGAACAGGCTTATTTATACAGACCAACTAGAATAAACTCTCCACTCCAAAACTTTCTTTGACAGAGAGAGTACAAAGACTATTTTGGACCACGATGTCATGGCTCGTTGTGTCCCATCACATTGTCTCTTCAGATAGAACAGCCAGACTCCCGTGGCACCTTGTATGGTCAAGGGAGAGCGGGTGGTAGTGACTCAGGGCTAGAGGAGGAGGAGGAGGAGGAGGAAGAGGAGGAAGAGGAGATGGTCCGGAGGGTAATTTAACTGGGTGCTGATGTAACCGGGTGATAGGGAAGGAAGCCCCTGCCCAAAATTCCTTTGTTCTTGTCTGGAAACTCTGAGCACTACTTCTCCCCCCACCCCTATCAGTCTGACGAGAGGCAGGGAGGCTGTGGTAGGAACTGAACCACAGGAGCAGTAGAGCAATGGAAGGAAACAAAACACTGATGTTGACACGGGAGAGCGTAGTAAAGTACGTGCAAATCTACTTGATCAGTCTGGTCTGTGAAACACAAGGTCATTTATTGAGTTTTTGAATAAAATGAAATAAATACAAAAAATATATAACTATACATGACTCACGTATTCGTGATCAGCAGCAGCAGCAGCCACACCTGTAGGACATTATTATTATATTATTATTTTAGCGTTTGCCAAGGGAGTTACCTAAAACAAAGTTATTGTGTTCAATGTTATTCCACTCACACTGGAGATATGTGTGTCTGTGTGTGTGTGTGTGTCCTGCCTTGCCCACTCACACATCCACTATGCAATGGAACTTGATAGTGCACTGGAAAGGCAGATTGTAATTTATTAGCCATCTGACCAGGCTGACCCTGCTGTCTAGCTAGTTCCTCCTTTTTTGAATTTTCTTCCAGGGGCCATTGTTTGACTCCATAGAGTAGTATGTGTTTGAAAAGACAGCCCACTGTATAAATACCTGGCATAACCGTCTGTTTGGTTCTGGAAATATTGAGCCTAATGACTTCCCAACCAATCAGATTTGTTGCTGCACTTGGAATCTGGGGAGGGTCCTCATGTGTGTCCCATTCTGGCCTGCTTATAGCTTGGGCTTCTACGAACAGGAAGTTGCAGCCCACGCTAACAGGATATGGTCACCTTTTTGTAGCTTCCCTCTGTATTCTAACAGTAGAAATGTTGGTGATTTACTTGGTGCAGTGATTGACGGTCCTGACATCAGTAGTATTACAAAGTGACATAAAACAAAGCCTAGTGAATCCCAGTTCAGGAAGAGTAACACGGACCATGTGACGTGCTGAACTTACCGGGTGGAGAGTTCTGAAGCTCAGTGTAGACCGTGTCCGTACCCTTCTTCAGTGGGACTGTTAAACGGGGAAATTTAATAAATTTACTAAAACATCAAAAGACCTAGGATTAGGCTGTAACCATAGACAGCGTTTGTTTATTTAATTTCAGTTATTCATATTTGTTTGATGATTGTGATTGTCAAGTAGCGTAACTGGCATCTGCGGTCCGCGGGAGGGCTTCAAAGCGCAACTCGGGCATCGCTAAACCATCAGGAACCTGCATGGCAATTAGCCATAGCTTCCTGTTTACACGCTGGACAGCCTCTGGAAACCAGGCTGCCGTAGCAACCTGCGCATGCCTTAACTGTGCACGCCTTAATGAGGGGTCATTAGGGCCCCGCCCAGGAAGCTATGCTGCTATGCTATGCTATCGACAACAAGGAAATGTCGACAACAAAAAAAGAAAAAAGAAAAATCGGGGTTGGGTAACGGGGAGGACAGAAAGGATGTGGTGAGGGAGGGCGAGCGAGAGAGATGGTTGAACGATAGAAAGACATGTTTTAATTGGATCAAAGTAAAAACTCATCAAGATAGAAGAAGAGGACTGTACTTGAGGCCCTCACAGACATCAAACCCTTGTGTGTTAAGTGTATTAACAAACAGGGGGATAGGGGAAGAATTGCGATGCAAGATATTGGAATAAGACATGGTGGTAAGAACATGTCATCAGGTAAGATGGAAGAAGAACTGGTGTGTGTGTCTGTGTGTGTGTGTGTGTTCTACCTTTGGCCAGGTCTGCAGGCGGGGGGTGAACCACCTCGGTGTACTCAACGTCAGGTCCATGAGACGCTACACTGGCCTCCTCGTCGCTAGCTGGCGATCATCAACACCCACATGTCAAGTCAGAGAGAGATGCGACCGGTCGACCGGTCACCGACCTCTACTGAAACTGAGCTAAACCTCCACGTCCTTACGTGATCGTGAAACGCGGCGGAAAGCTTTGAATCCAAGTGCATGCAGTCAAGAGTCGATGTGTAACGTGTGCTTGTCATGCACCTCACCTGCATTGTGAGGTCTCACGCTCCACATGTTGCTGGTCATCTTGTCCACTGTCACTACGAAACACACACACACGAAACACACACACACACACAGATTCACACATGCGTTAAGCCCAGTCCGCTGAGGTAGCGCAGTACAGCAGCAGAAAATGCTCCCAGTTGGGCCTTTAGAGTTATGCCTTGTGCTCTAATGAGCGAGACATGGCAAAACGAAGGATACATTTACAAAGAATTACTTTCTTTAGTCGTAAAGAATTACTTTCTTACGGGCAGTGTATGTGCTACAAAGCAATAAAACTACTATGCTACTATGAAATATATGTGCACACCATGAGTATATAAAAGAATATCTTGAGAGTTAGCCGTCTCTTGTGGATTTAATTGAATCACAGGCGGGTTTCTTTACTGAGTTGTAAAAACCCAAGGCTGAGACTGGCAGCTTTATTACCCTGAGAGAAGAGAAAAAGCTCACTGTAACAAAAGACATGGATGATGTGTTTATTTGGCACGCTGCAGAAATCCCTCACTGCCTTGTGCACAATGGGCTGTTGTTTAGTCGACAGCGGCCGAACAATAAGCACTGGCAAAAACAACGTCCCACTCCTCAACATATATCCAGACAGAGCGCAGCAACGCCGCAAGTGATTAATTTCCTCCACCTGCTGCATGCATTTAACCCCCCCCCCCCCCACACACCTC